>JAOTRH010018598.1:0-22340 GCA_034768845.1 Heliamphora exappendiculata | reverse complement strand
TCGTTAAATTTCAACAGAAATTTTAACAGTTTAGTACAATTGATGTTAAAAATTAAATCTTATGAAAGATTAGTGTAATTTCAGAGACCACAGAAGAGGTAAGTGTAATTATCCCAAAATAATAATGTGTGTATATACAATATAGAGAGCTTTTTAAAAAAGAGAAACATATACATATAAATAAATAAAAATAATATATATATATACTGAACTCTTTTCTCCTTATTCAGTTTCTATCTCACTGTGTATATCTTTGTTGTCATATAAAATGGGCTTTTTTTGTAATGCCTCATTCCTCTTACTCTTTTCTTCGTCATACCCAACTGTCAGTCCACCCTTGACCTGCCTACTAACTCACCTAGCTAGGTAAGTCGATTGGGTAGGAATTGGGCTTAATTATTTTAGTTTAAGTTCGACCCGTCACATAAAAGAGCCTATTGGGCAAAGCCCGCGAATGAGATTGTAAACTAACTATGCGACCTGGCCTAACCTGATTTGGTCCGTTGATGACCCTTAGACACGCCTATTCATACCGAATAGATGTCACTAAAAATACACATATCTATAGTGATAACTAACTTGTTACCAATTTCTTAATTTTTTATTCACTTTATAATGGTTTTAAGACCGCACATGGGCTCGTAGAAAGAGAACTCATAGTAAGCAAGGAGGCCGGGATAGAGGGAGCAGGAATTAGAAAGATTTCTACAACAAAACAAAGTCTTATCCCTATAAACTAAAGCGAAATAGACCTTTATCTCCTTTATATACTACATAAGAGTTGCACTGACTATTTTTTAATAATCCCTCATATGAGTGAAAAGTGATTGAATAAACTATGCAATACTATGCAGACACAAAGATAGTACAAGAAAAAATTCTTTATTTTAGAATAGGTAGTTTGTTGTCTTGAATGTTTCTTTGTGATAACGATTGAATTTACTAGCTAATCAGTGGATGTGATGCCTTGAACTGTCCAGCCGTATATGTAAGCCAAGATAATAGAATGTCTCGCATAATCTTTTTAGACACAATTTAGTTCTCATGATTGTGCTCATTTTGGCCCTAAGTAATTCCTTATTTTGATGAACTGTCCAGCCTTATTTTGGATAATTACCTTTCACACTCATATAAGTGATCCTCATTATAAGTATCTAATCATAGTCCTTTTAGATTTTCAAAATATAAGAATCATTAAAAGTATAACTTATCCTCAATAATGTTGTAGTTATCATTGTATTGTCATAAATATGGGTATGAGAAATTATCTCTACAATGATTCCTCTAAGTCGCACATAATTTGGATGTCCTTTTGAACCTAGTTCTTAAAATCTCTACTCAGTTAAGTTGGATTGCCATTGAATTGACTCTTAATTCATTTACTTTAGTCTCATTCCCCTTGATTAGTTGTCGACTTGCTCTCTATTCAATGTTTTGGTAAGTTCCGCGATGTTACATTAATAGTAATATCTCCATGTAGTTGAGATTAGTATCTATGATAATTATGCCGAGACTTACTGTTATACATATTATTATATGTCTCTTCAATTTATACACGAAATTCGTTGGCACCAATGTTAATGTCACAGAGTCAAAATTCAAGCCACAAAAATTACCTTGTAATGGCACCAAGCTCAACAACATTTAATCGCAACCACAAAAATGATGAAAAGACACACTCACACAACACAGAATATAAGCACACGAATTTACAAGACAACGTCTCATCCATTGTATTACACCATGTAAAATTACAAAGAAAATGCCTTAACACTCACGCTACATTTCTCTGTGTGTAAAGCAGCAAGGCCATGCCCGCATATATAAGCATGCTGCAGTTAATCGCAGTTATTAGCAGTTGCTAGTAATTATAAGCAATCTGTAGTGGACATCCCCCACTATTAGGCACGTGTGCAGAAAATGAAACACCCATGCTGCTGACACTTGTCAACCCTTAAGCATTTTCAGCAGAACTCCTAGATTCGCCTATAATTGCCCATGATACCTGACACGTGCCATAGCACAATGTTGGCCAGGCCAAGTCCTTATGATGTAACCGTCGATAACTGCCCACGTTGTGCTATAGCATGGGGCTACCACGCACAGACATGGGTCAACAATGGTAACTGCCCAGTCATGTGCAAGGCATGCCCCTAAGTGTGCCACGCCACTGGCACACTCAGCTGAAGTAGTGTCAGCTGCCTAGCCCATGCTAGCGCTAGCTCATTGTCTGTCATATACCCACTAAGCCACTTGCTTGTATTGACCCACAAGCCATACGAATTACTTGCATCCATGCACCGAATAAATGCTTTCACATGCTAAATGAATCCATCCTTCTTATCTAAGAGTCATGTAACAAGCTTATTGCCACGAAACCACCTCGAATATTATGGCATGCCCTCCCCATGCCACTATGGGTTGGCAAGGGTGCAAGGTGCCACCGCATGCCACCCAAGACACCCCCATGTCAGGGTGCTAACAAACCACCCCCACTAGAAAAGGCCGACGTCCTCGTCAAGAGGGATTATAAGTATTGTTGCACTTGATTTTAAATTGCCACAGCGTCACAACCTTCTCCTAGCTTGCTTCAAAATCTGGCAAGTCCTTCCACTTAACCAGATAGTAAGTTCGCCATTTCTTCTTACTTTGGCCCTCCATTTGGTGATCCAAAATTATTTTAGCATCCCTCTTGAATTGTTTTCTGATCATGAGAGGTGCCCTCCGAGCTTGCTTCCTTTCCATGTTCACTAAGTCTTCTTGAAATGACTTCAAGAAATTGACATGAAAAGTTGGAAGAACCTTCAACCGTTCAGGCAATTTCAATTTATAGGAAACATTTCTCACTTTCTTCACAATTTCAAATGGACCATCAAATCTTGGAATTAAGCCATGATGAAAAGTCTTGCTACCGATCTTCTTCCAAATTTGAGGAGTAAGTTTCAGCATCACTTTTATCCCCAACTTGAAATTCCAGCGGCCTCCTTCCTTTGTCATCATACTTTTTCATTCTACGGCTTGGCTTTGCCAAGCTGTCACGAGCTTCATCCAGCAACTCTTGCTTAGCTCTAGCAAATCTATATGCTACAGGACAACGCCCACCCATCGTTGTTCTAGCCACCTCATAGCAAGTGAGGGGTTTGTGGCCCATAGCCAACTAAAAGGGGTTCATACCCATGGTTGATGAGCGGTGCAGGTTGTAACAAAATTGTGTACTGTCCAACTGTTGCAACTAGTTCTTTTGACTAGCCATCACATAATGCCGCAAGTACTCCTCCAGCAGCGCATTCATCCATTCAGTCTGACCATCTATTTGTGGATGATTGATTGTAGAGAATTTCAACTCGAAACCCATCAAGTTAAATAGCACTGTCCAAAATCTTCCTGTGAAACAAGTGTCCCTATCACTCACAATGTCTTCTGGAAAATCGAAGTATTTCACCACATGCTTATAAAATAATTTAGCAACAACGTTAGTGGGACATGCATGATGGGCAGGGATAAAAAGCAGCATACTTAGAAAAATGACCGACAACTACCATGACAGAATGCATGCAATCCACCTTAGGCATACCCGAGATGTAGTCTATGGATACTAAGCACCATGGCTTCTCAGCAATCGGTAGAGATTGCAGCAAATCAGCTTCCCTTAGTCGTTATGTCTTGTCTTGTTGGCACACAAGACAGGT
The DNA here is from genome assembly GCA_034768845.1 of Heliamphora exappendiculata. Lineage (NCBI taxonomy): Eukaryota > Viridiplantae > Streptophyta > Magnoliopsida > Ericales > Sarraceniaceae > Heliamphora > Heliamphora exappendiculata. The sequence continues at coordinate 18,651 of JAOTRH010018598.1, read as the reverse complement.
CTTTACATAGGCTTCCACATCGTCCTCCATCTTTTGCCAATAAAATGATTTGGACAATAAGGCACGCATACGCTGCCTACTCGAGTGATCGACCCACTAAGGGTCATGTGCTTCTCTAAGAAGCTCCAATCTAAGTCCCCCGCTGCTAGGAACATAAAGTCAATCTCCTTTGGCATCGAGAAGATCATTTTCCAGCCAATACCGTCAGATAATTCCCTTATTGACATGTTGAACAAGTATTTGATATTCAACATTGTTGGCAGCATGTTGGATGACTCTCGCCATGAAGTTTGTCTCAACTCCTTTTTGACTCAAGGCATCAATAACCTAATTGTGCCGACTAGGCTTGTGCACCCACATGAAATCATATTCTTCTGGGAACTCTTGCCAACGAGCTTGCCTTGGGGACAACTTCTTTTGCACTTTAAAGAAAGTATTAGCCACATTGTCTGTCATAAACTTGGTTTTCAGCAAATAAACCCACCAGACTTGAAGGTAGTGTACAACCGCTGTCATTTTCTTCTTATGAGCTAAATACTTTTTCTCGGCATCCTTTTACTTTCTGCTTTCAAAAGCAACTAAAAGTCCCTCCTGCACCAACACCCCTCCAATGGCCTTGTTAGAGGCATCTGTGTGCACTTCGAATGGCAACTCGAGCATTGACAAACGTAAAATAGGCTCGCTTGCGACTACGACCTTTAGCTTCTTAAAAGCATCTTGGTAAAAGACCACTTGACCCACTTAAAATTTGAGCAAAAGACCACTTAACCCACTTAAAATTTGAATTACAGATATGGTCTTTCGCTCATTTCCTTCAGCAATTCACACTTGCCAATAACTGAAGCGCAAATCCATCTTGGTGAAGTAAGTTGCTTTGCATAGACGATCGAAAAAATTAGCAACCAAAGGAATAAGGTGCTTGTTCTTGATAGTTATGTTGTTCAAGGCACAATAGTCGACACACATCCATAGAGAGCCATCTTGCTTCTTCTGGAACAGCACAGGGGCACCGTAAGGGCTTTCGATGGTTGGATCAGACCCGCATTCAATAGCTAGGTTAATTGCTTTCGTAATTCAGCCAACTCCATCGGAGACACTATATAAGGTGCTTTAGCTAGAGTCTTGGCACTAGGAACCAGTTCAATTCTATGATTGGTGGCACGTCAAGGAGGAAGAGACTTAAGCAACTCCAGTGGCATCACGTCTACAAAGTCTTGCAGCAAGTCTGCAACTTCATTGGGCACTTTAATTGAAAGATCAAGCTTGATCTCCACCAGTGTTGTAAGATAGGTTTTGGCACCCTTCTTCAGCCTATTGTGCACTTAAATGGCCGACAGCGTCTTGTTATCCCTCTTTGTGCTCTTTCCTTTGCTTGTCCGGTTACAACTCGGCACAAAGCAAGGTTATTTGTCATCAGCAATAAGCAACACACCGAGATATGGCATCAATGCCACTTTTGCAGCCATAAAGAAATCTATTCCCAAGATAATATTAAAGTCATCAAGAGGGACCACCATTAGGTTCACCTTCCCAGCCCAATTTGCTATCCGAAGTTGCACACAGTATGCCATGTCACATACAAGTTGTGCGCTATAATTCACTGCCTTTGATTCTATTTAGGCTCTTGACAACCTTCAAATCGAGGGACTGCACCATGCGCTCAGCAACAAAATTGTGCATCGTGCCTATTTTAACCATAGCCAACAAAAAATGATCATTCACAAATGACTGAATATAAAGCAAACCTGTGGGTGTCAGGTTCTTTTCCACATGAACGGCATTCAATAATTGCAGATGATTGACTCATGTTGGACTATTAGAGTCCAAATTATCACCCTTTTCTCCCTCAATAACTAGAGTGTTTAGTTTCTCATGCTTTGGATAGTCTTTGGAATGGTGGGGGCCATCACATATGAAATAGCCAACATTAAGTTTACCCTTGCCTTACTTCTCATATGATTTCAACTTAGCCTTTTAGCCATTTTTTCACTTCTTGGAGCCTTCCTTTTTGCCTTCATTCTTTTTGGACTTTCCTTTGTGTTTCGAAGTGCAAGCATCCGTGGTTCCTTTCTCCAATTTGTAGTCAACCAAGCTGTCTGCAGCAGCCATGGAAGAGGGCAAATCGTTCACCCTTAGCCGTCAGAGTTTCAACTGAGCCCACTTCTGTAAGTACGACATAAAGTTAAAGAGTTTGTCTTCCTCAGACATGTTCTTGATGTCCATCATCAACGAACAAAACTCTTTGAATAATCTCTCACTGTTCTAGTGTGCTTCAATCTTTTCAATAATACCTTGCAACCCATGACATGTGGTAGGGAAGGAACTACTCTTTCAATTCCTTTTTCAGTATATCCCACGAATTAATCATTGGACGAGCATCATCTTTCATCCATGTTCTTCACCAGAGATTTGCATCTCCGAAGAGATACATAGTAATTATAGTCACCATCTCTTGATCTGGCACACGAGCTATCATGCCCTAAAACCCGGGTCACTTAAAAATCCCATGAAACAACCATTTTGGGATACCACGATCCATCAAAATCGCTCGAACTCAAACAGGTCGAAGATCAAAACAAAAACAATATTTTTCTTGTAAAACAATTAACAAAATATGTCATTTTGAATAAAAAAGGGTTACCCCCAAGCTTCTCCAACTAAAGCCTTCTTTCGAAACAAAATCCAACTTTTAGTCACAGCGGATGTCCGCTCAAATGCTCAGAGGCCCGCTTGAGCGGTGAGACGCCCGAGAGATTTTCCTGCTAGAAACCAAAAAATCTTCTCAAATCTAAAAAACACACCAAAAAACATCATCTCTGAATAGGGATTTGAATAAACCAAATATAAGGACAAAACAACAGTTCGATAAAGAAACTTCTTCTCTCAATCCGAAAACATGGATACCAACGTTTTTATACCATAACAAAACCTTTTAAATCGAGAATTCCCAAACCAACCACGAGTCCACGTCTCACATGCAAACAACATATGAAACCATAGCCTCACGGCCTTACATAACATGTTGTGAATCTAAAATACATATATATCTTTATATGATTCCATAACAAAAGAGAAAACTACGAAAAGTCTTCCGCCTTCTCGGGCTCCACTAGATCATCTCTCGTGATCACAGTCACCAGAATTTTTTTTTCAAAATCTCACAACGTGAGCCAAAACCCAATATGAACATACTATAATAAAGTAAACCAGAATATGCAATCACATAGAATAGAACAGGCTCAACTACGCGAGTCTCAAAACAGTTTTTCATCCTCAAATCACGCATTTTCATATAATGCAAATAACGTCCAACAGTTAAGAAAATATTAACGAAACGTTATTTTTCACTCGATTCCCACAATCGACAATGATTCCTATGTGCCGACTCTATCACAACAGAGACAAAGGTAACAACTATAGACTCTCGCTCATTATCCTAATTCTGAGGCATCCAATGACCCACTATATAATAACAAGTTCTATACGAAGTTACAACAACGCACGCCTTCCAATGGGGCACGCCTCCCAATGGGAAAATCACTTCATTTACGGGAATTAATCTAAAGGAAAAAAGCACCTATATGCGCAAAGTTTTCAGACTTTCACCGAGGAGCAATGGTGGCCCAAATACACACGCACTTCACGGTACATCTACTGAATAATTAAAAATACGTAGCTCGACTACGAAAATTTTTATAAATACACACAGTCAGATACAAAATGTTCAATGGAATTCTGCCACATCATCCATTTAACCATGGAGACCAACCAACATTTTCAAAATGTTCACCGTTTCAACCGAAATGTTTTAAAACCAAGGCTCAACTTTAGGGGTTAGCTCCGAACCTCCAAAACACGGTTTTAATAACTTTTACATAAACCTCTCCATTTTCAAAACTCACCTTTTTAAAAATCACGAACATCCACACGTCCACCAACCTTGCAATAAACCATAACAAATGCAAAACATGCTTTTTGTCCCAACCAAACACGGTTTAAACGCAAAGTTCAACATTTATAGCATTTAAAGTGGTAGAAATGCATATAATCACATATATCACCCTTTTTAAAGCAAGCTAGTCTAAAATCCTACATCGGCGAGTTAAAACTCGAAACTTTGAACACCGACGAAAAAATAAAGTCGCCAAAACGTGATTCCGATCGGATGAACACGAAGCCCACGACAAGGATATCTTGGATCGAATATTTGTATTCCAGGATTCGAACCCGAACCAAGCTTAAAGTTAGAGAGAAGGCAGAGGTTTTGTGTAGAGAGAGAAAAGAAACTTATATGACAAGCTTTGGTTCAAAAATATAGGCATGGGCTGTCTTTATAGAATCTCGCAACAGGCTATCCGCTCAAGCGGGCCCCCACCGACCCAACTCTCTGCACAAGCCCACTCGAGCGAACATAGATCCACTCGAGCGCCCCCACCATCAGCCACCTGTCTGCTCAAGCAAATAGAGCACCGCTCAAGCGGCCATCGCAGGGTGAAAACCCAAACAAAGAAGCAGAACCAAACCCCCGCATGCATAACACATATAAAAGCATGCAGCTCTACAACAATTAAAGCAATAACTAACATATCGAATAAACCTTATGAAAATAAATGGAACCGGGTCTCACAACTCTCATCCCTTAAAGGAATTTCATCCCCGAAATTCGGTACAAGATCACGAAGCAAACAACTCCGGATATCGAGCACGAACATCGGCTTCAAGCTCCCACGTCGCTTTCTCGACTCCATGATAAAGCCACAAAACTTTGACATAAGCAATGGTCCTCCCTCTCAACACTTGCTCCTTTGTGTCCACGATCTTCACGGGTCACTCCTCATAAGTAACATCCTCATCCACTTGTAACTCAGCCCAATCCAACACATGTGACGGGTTAGGCTCATACTTTCGACGCATAAAAACATGAAACACGTTGTGCACATATGCCAACTGAGGGGATAAAGTCAGATGGTATGCTACCTCCCTAATTCTTTCATGGATTTCGCATGGTTTAATAAAACGTGGCGATAGCTTCCCGCTATGACTAAATCTCATCAAACCTCGGAGTGGCGAGACTTTCAGAAACACGTGATCCCCCACCCTAAACTCCAAAGGCCTTATTCTCTGATTAGCATAGTTCTTCTGACGACTCTAGGCCGTCACCAAACGTAAGCGAATCAAAGCGATCTTCTCTGTTGTCTCCCACACCAAGTCGGGTCCCAAACTACGGTCTCTCCCACATCTGTCCGGTCTCTCCCACATCTGTCCAACACACCAACGACCTACACGGCCTACCATACAATGCCTCATAAGGTGCTATCCCAATATTGGATTGATAACTGTTACTATACGCAAATTATGCCAACGTTAGGTAATCTTCCCAAGAACCCAAAAAATCAAGCACACAAGCTCCCAACATATCCTCTAAGATCTGTATAGTCCGCTCAGACTGACCATTCGTCTGCAAATGAAAAGCAATGCTGAACATCAAGATCGTCCCCAAAGCCACCTAAATACTCTGCCAAAAGCACGATATAAAGCGCAGGTTTCGATCAGAAAAAATAGATACATGTACTCCATGTAACCGAATAATCTCACTGACATTCAAGCTACTCAACTTGTCCACAGAATCTTTCACGCGAGTGGTAAGAAAGTGTGTAAATTTTGTCAGCCTATCAACCACAACCTAAACAGTGTCATATCCCTTAAGTGATCTAGGAAGGCCCGATACAAAATCCATCGCGATGTCCTCTCACTTTCATTCCGACACTGGCAACGATTGTAACAACCCTATAGGTCTTTGATGCTCTGTCTTTACCTGCTGACAAGTAAGACACCGAGAAACAAAATGAATCACATCTCTCTTCATTCCCATCCACCAGAACTGATGGCGCAGATCATGATACATCTTGGTGCCTCTCGGGTGCACTGCAAGACGAGAATAGTGAAAATCATGTAATACATCGGCACGGCACGACTCTAGCACAATCACTCTTCCTACCAATCTCAAACTCTGATCCAGGCTCACAACCCATCCCGTGGTGTTTTTTCCACTAGTAATACGATTCCGTAACATCTGAGTCTCCTGATCTGTCTGTTGAGCCTCCAGTACACAGCAACCAACATAGATCGTGAAACCACTAAAAATAATGTCACACCCTTCTCTGTCTCCCCGAGACATAGATCAAACTCACCAACCTCTCCAAGCGTGTCCCACTCTCGTAAGGAAATGGAAGCTAACGAACCATGAGATCTCCTGCTAAGAGCGTCGGCCACAACATTGGTCTTTCCCGGGTGGTAGTGAAGGTCAAAATTGTAATCTTCTATAAACTCCAACCACTGTCATTGGCATAGATTTAGGTCCTTCTGTAAATAAGTATTTTAAACTCTTGTGATTGAAAAAAACCTCAAAATGCTCACCATAAAAATAGTGTCGCCATACCTTCAAGGCAAAGACCACATCTACCAACTCCAAATCCTGTGTTGGATAATTCTCCTCATGAGTCTTCAACTACAGAGATCCGTAAGTCACAACTTTACCTTCCTGCATCAAAACACAACCCAAACCATCATACGACGTATCACAATACACTATGTAACCCAAGCCTCGTTTTAGAATAACTAACACTAGTGCACTAGTCAATTTCTTTCTCAACTCCTAAAACGCTAACTTACAGGGCTCGCTCCAAACGAATTTGACTCCCTTTTGCATAAGACGCGTCATCAATATGGCAAGTCTGAAAAAATCTTTCACGAATTGCCGGTAGTAGCCTGCCAAACCCAAAAAGCTACAGATCTCAAATACATTTTTTGGTTATTCCCAATCTATTACTGTATTAGTTTTTGAAGAATCCACAAATACTCCATCCCGTAATACCACATGTCCAAGAAACCTTACCTCAGGCATCTAAAAATCACACTTCTCAAACTTCGTATACAAACGACGCTCTCTCAAAAGTTGTAGAACAATATGTAGGTGTTCTTTATGCATCTCTTTCATGGATGAGTAGATAAGAATGTCATCTACGAACACAACCACAAAAATGTCAAGATACGGATGAAATATACGGTTCATCAAACCCATGAATGTTGCAGGAGCATTTGTCAAATCGAACGGTATAACCAAGAACTCATAGTGACCATAACGAGCCCGAAAAGTGGTATTCGCTATGTCTTCATTCCTAATCCTCAACTAATGATATCCTGATCTCAAATCAATTTTCAAAAAGCAACTCGAACCTTTTAGTTGATCAAACAAGTCATCAATCCTCGACATAGCATACTTGTTTTTCATCGTTACTTGATTCAATTTTCAGTAGTTAATACATAACCTCAAGGTCCCATATTTTCTTTTAGCAAAAAGATCCAGAGCTCCCCACAGCGACGTACTCGGACGTACAAACCCCTTATCAAGCAATTCTTAAAGCTGTACCTTGAGCTCTCACAACTCAGCCAGTGCAAAGCGATAAGATGGCATCAAAATAGGAGCAGCCCCAAAAATTAGATCGATAGAAAACTCTACCTCACGACTCGGTGGTAACTCAAACAGATTGTCAGGGAAGACATCTGGATAGTAACAAACCATAGGAGGAAACTCCCCATGAACCCTAATCGCCTCATCCAACATGAGAGCAAAAAAAAGGAAACCTGGGTTTTTTTGATTCCAAACAACACCGGGCATGGACACCAAACCCTCGTTCTGATCGCCCATGAAACAAAAGAAATCACCCATAGGCGTACAAATCGATACCCTCCATCGATCGCAATCGATAAAGGCACGATAGGTGGTCAGCCAGTCCATCTCTAAGATGATATCAAATGTGGTAATGTCTAGAATGATGAAATCAAACTCTCAACAGAGGCCGACGACCTCTAACTCACAAGATCTACAAACTCGACCCAACACCACATTCCCACCAACTGGGGTCTCTACACACAGCGTATTACCCAACAAGTCTATATCCAACCCAAAAGCAGATGCAAAAGCAATAAAGGAATGCGATGCTTCTATGTCGATAAGAACACTGGCCCATGATCTATACACCGAGAGAGTACCTCTGATCACTAATGTAGTAGCTGCAGCATCTAGCACGATCAGTGCCTTGGAAGAATTGGGATCAGTAAGGGCTTATACTCTACCCTGTGGTGCCCTAGCCTGTCCACCGTAACCCTAAACTGTCGACTGCCGCACTGACTGTACTAATGCACCCCTGTCTGCAATCCTAAACATCTGAGCCACAGGTTGTTGATAAGTTTGTCATCCCTGTGCGGGCAGAACAACTGGTGCACCTGCCGTGCTCTGTACACTCCCCCCTCGAGAATAGTTCCTACAAAAGTGCCATGACTGGCCACACCCGAAACAGACTGGTGGCTCTCTCCCCTGTGACTGAACGGGCATTAAACTCTAAAGCTGCCTCTTTTGTGGGTATTTCGACGCACGAAACCCTGGCTGTCTGCACCAATAACAAATGAGCTCTCCATGTTCTGGCCTTCCCGTTGAAGCCACTGAGGAGGCTGGTGCAGAAAACTGCTGCTAATATGATCCCACAGGATGAGAACTCAGACTAGATGACCTCTGGCCTTGTTCCTGCGCCCCTGAAATTGCTCACCTCCTCCGTCCTACTGGTTTCTACCCTCTCTAGCCCTGCGTGTCTCATTTAGGGTATTTTCCACAGTAATGGCTATTTCCACCAATTCTATAAAGACGTGCATCCTAAATTCCGCCACTCGATCTCGGATTGCAGGTCTCAAACTCCTTTCAAACCTCTTTATACCCAACTAGTCTGTAGCTACAATTTTCTGTGCAAAGTGGGATAAGCTAGTAAACTTTGTCTCGTACTGAACCACAATCATTACCCTCTGGGTAAGAGAAAGAAATTCCTCCCAATAAAGATCCCTATAGGACTCAAAAAAGTATTTATCCATAAATACTTTTGTAAACGCCTCCAATGTGCCTCCCACGGTAGTTCTGGCAAACTTTCACCACTCATGGGCGTCACCTCTTAGCTGAAATGTGACAAATACAACCCTCAGGTCATCCTAAACTATCTATAGTGTATCTAGAATCTTGGTCACAAGCTCCAACCATTCTGTGGCCAACTTGAGATTGGGATCCCTAACAAAGGTAAGAGGGTCAAGATGCCGAAACTCTCTCATTGCGATAGTCGCCCTAGGCTCGAGTACTGTCTCCCTCCCCCTAGTAGCCTCGGCTAGTTGACGGATGGAGCCTACCATCTCACGCAGCAAATCTACCCCATCTACAGGTCCTTGGGGAGCATTAGCATCCCTAGCATTAGGGATTGGCACATCCCCTTGGCATAAACCACGAGCCACGGCCTCGACCACAGCCTCGTCTACTCCGTGCAAACATAACTATACGAAAGCAACGTATAACATAACGTTATAAGCTTTCACCCACCACGTTATCAATAACATAAAGCACATAATCATGCTAACACATAGCCATTCAAGATCATGTAGACACAACTCACATACCGAGGAGAACCGACAAAAGTGATAAGTCAATTTGGGTAACTTACTTAGATTCCTGGCTAGATAATACATTGGCTAAACGCATTTCTAACTTGGCATCTAAGTTAGTTAATCCAAATGCCAAAAGGCAAGACCAATCAATCATAAGGTCCAACTCTCATACTCACGTATACACGGCATCCGCATGCTTAACGGGTTATCACACTCATGTTATCAAAATATTTAAATACATACAATCAAGTACATGCAATCATCCTCATAGGTAATGCAACCTCTTTCTATGGCTCTTAGGTATTCGAACTTAAAGCTCTGATACCAAGTTGTCACGTTTCAAAATCTCGGTCACGTAAAAAGCTCACTGAACAACCATTTTGGGATACCATGATCCACCAAAATTGCCCAAACTCAAACGGGTCGAAGATTAAAACAAAAACGGGATTTCTCTTGCAAAATAATTAACAAAATGTCATTTTGAATAAAAATGGGTTATCCTTAAGCTTCTCCAACCAAAACCTTCTTTTAAAACAAAACCCAACTTTTAATCACAGCGGCTGTCTGCCCGAGCGCTCAGAGGCCCGTTCGAGCGGTGAGACGCCCGAGATATTTTCTAGCCAAAAATTAGAAAATCTTCTTAAGTCTCAAAAATACCAAAAAACATCATCTCTGGACAGGGATATGAATAAACCAAATATAAGGACAAAACAACAGTTCAATAAAGAAACTTCTTCTCTCAACCCGAAAACTTGGATACTAATGCTTTTGTACCATAACAAAACCTTTCAAATTGAGAATTCCAAAACCAACCACGAATCCACGTCTCACATGCAAACAACATATGGAACCACAGCCTTAGAGCCTTACATAACATGTTGTGAATCCAAAATACATATATATTTGTACATGATTACATAACAAAATAGAAAACTATGAAAAGTCTTCCACCTCCTCGGGCTCCACTAGATCATCTCTCGTGATCACAGTCTCCTAAAAAAGGTTTTTAAAATCTCACAACATGAGCCAAAACCCAATAAGAACAGACTATAATGAAGTAAAACAGGATATGCAATTACATAGCATAGAACAGGCTCGACTACGCGAGCCTTAAAATAATTTTTCATCCTCGAAATCATGCATTTTCATATTATGCAAATAACATCCAACAGTTAAGAAAAACATTAACAAAACGTTAATTTTCACTTGGTTCCCATAATCGACAATGATTCCTATATACCGACTCTGTCGTACCGGAGAAAAAGGCAACAACTATAGACTTTCGTTCATTATTGTAATTCTAAGGCATCCAATGACCCGCTAGATAATAACAAGTTTTATACTGAGTTGCAATAACACACGTCTCCCAAAGGGGCACGCCTCCCAATGGGGCAACCACTTCATTTACAGGGATTAACCCGAAAAAGCGAAGCACCTACATGCGCAAAATTTTTAGACTTTCACCAATGAGCAATGGCGGCCTAAATACATATGCACTATCACGGTACATCTACTGAATTATTAAAAACACGTAGCTTGACTATGAAAACGTTTGTAAATACACACAGTTAGATACAAAACGTTCAATAGAATTTCGCCACATCATCCATTTAACCATGGAGACCAACCAACATTTTCAAAATGTTTACCGTTTCAATCGAAACATTTTAAAACCAAGGCTCAACTCCATAGGTTAGCTTCAAATCTCCAAAACACGATTTTCATAACTTTTACATAAACCTCTCCATTTTTAAAACTCTTTTTTTTTAAAATCACAGACATCCACACGTCCACCAACCTTGTAATAAACCATAACAAACGCAAAATATGCCTTTTGTCCCAACCAAACACGATTTAAACACAAAATTCAACATTTATATCATTTAAAGCAGCAGATATGCTTATAATCACATGTATCACTCTTTTTAAAGTAAGATAGTTTAGAATTCTATTTCGGTGAGTTAAAACTTGAAGCTTTGAACACCGGCGAGAAAACAAAGTTACCAAAACGCGATTCCGTTTGGATGAACGCGAAGTCCACGACAAGGATATCGAGGATCGACTATCCATACGCTAAGACCCGAACTCGAACCAAGCTTAAAGCTAGAGAGAAGGTAGAAGTTCTGTGTAGAGAGAGAGAGAGAAAAGAAACTTACAAGACAAGCTTTGATTTAAAAATCTAGGCATGGACTGTCTTTATAGAATCTTGCGCCAGGCTATCCACTCGAGCGAACAAGGCTTCGCTCGAGCGGTCCCCCACCGATCCAACTCTCTGCCACAAGCCCACTCGAGCGAACAAAGATCCGCTCGAGCGCCCCCACCATCAGCCACCTATTTGCTCGAGCGAACAAAGCACCGCTCGAGCGGCCATCGCTGGGTGAAAACTCGAACAAAGAAGCAGAACCAAACCCCTGCATGCATAACACATATAAAAACATGCAGTTCTACAACAATTAAAGCAATAACCAACAAATCGAATAAACCTTATGAAAATAAAGCGGAACCGAGTCTCACACGAGCAGCCATGAATTACAGCTCCATGTCCCACAGAAAGTTTTTCAACTCCTTGGCACTTCGAGTTCCACCGAATGCATTCGGTTCAGGGACCTTCACATTCATCAGCGCAACAGCAGCACTTGAATGGCCACTAAAGGCCTTCTTCATGAGGGATAACTCTGCTTCCAAGTCGTGTATGTTGGTCTTTAGCGTGTTAGACAAAGCAACAAAATCTAATCTTCGTCAACCATTTAGTCGTAGCAGCAGTGTGTTGTTCGACAGTGGCTCTCAAAGAGAAGACCCCTGTGATAACATCATCCATCTACTCGACTAGAGAGAGGGACTCATCTGGTTGGGGCATGTGGCATTGGGATTTAGGAGTTTTAAAAAAATATTTCAAAAATAAAGGAATTCAAAGATGTTTACAAAAATATTTTAACACATTGAAAGCCAAATTTTGAAAATTTCTTTTTTGTTAAAAATAGATTCGCCACTTAGTTTTTGAGAAAAACTAAGAAAAAAAAATGACTACTGATTTTAAAAACGTTAACCAGAGAAAGAGGGTTAGGGGGCTATGGTACGAATCGGAAAAGGTGTTAGGCACTCCGTTCGCCCAACCATAAGATTGGCATCTACTAATCATCATTGGTTCTTTAATAGAATTTTTCAAATGCATGCAAATAAAGAAAATTGAGACAAAGAGAGAACACCTAAAATCAAATATGAAAAATACATTCGATATGTACATAGCACTCCAAATTAGAGTAAATAAAGGGGTAAAATCCTAGGTCCTACGGTATGCGATTTCTATCTAAATGATATATGAAATATACCCACATACAATATTCACAAAATAAACTAAACTATCATGGTTTAAGCAAAAGAATACAAACATGCTAAAAATTGTTAAAATTACCTAAACATGATTTGTTATGAAAGATAAACTAAACTATTCTAAACATGTTTTAAAGTGAAGAAACTAAAACATGCATTAATATTAACATGATAAATAAAGAAAAGAAACAAGAAATGTAAAATGAGAAATGCATAGAAGAGAAAAAATTTTATTAAAAGAAAGCTTACTAAACAAAGAAATTTAAAATAGAATGATTTGTAATAAAAGAGAATTTAAAGATTTAAAGGAAAAGAAAAATTTTACAAAAAAAAAGTTATGCTAAGACAAATAGGTTAGAAAATATTATTAAACTATTGAAAAAGAAAATTTAACTATTTACACTTTGTATCTTAAAAGAAGCAAAAGAAAATAAAAATAAAATGAAAGAAAAGAGAGAAAAATTGCTATAATAAGAGAAAATTTATATTAATTTAAAGATGATGATTAACTTAAGAGATTTTTTGTAATTTTTTTTTTGGTTCAACAAAAGAAAAAAAAAAGAAGAATGAGGGAAGCATTATAAAGAGAAAAGAAAAAAATGAAAGAAATGGAAAAGAAATGAAGAAAATTGAATATATATATATATATATATATAAACTAAAACTACATTATAAGGAAAAGAAAATAAAATTACACTATATGGAAAAGGAAATGAAAAGAGATAAGATGCTAGAAAAAAAATTACACTACTATTAAAGAAAAGAAGAAAAAAAAAAGAAAAAGAAAAATAAAGACTAATAAAGGAATATTAAGTTAATATTAAAAAGAAAGACAAAAAAAGAAAAATGGATGCTTGAAAATTAAACTAATACTAACAAATAAAATTAAGCTACATTAAAAAAAAAAAGAAAGCTATGGAAAAGAAATCAAACTATTATTAGAAAAATAAAAGGAACTAATTAATTATCAAATATGAATATAGTATTTGCAACTATATCTATATATATGTAAGTGCATTATTATAACAATTAACAACATTAATTAGTTGTAATTGTCAAAACATATTAGCACTACTTTAATGAGTTAATAAAAGAAAGAAAGATAATGTGCTTAATATAGATGTGTAAACAAAGCAATTAATTAAGAAAATTAAACTAAATGAAACAATTTAAATAATAAACAAAGTTGATTACGTAAATAAAAGAAATGCACAAATTGAAATTGAATATTAACCCGATCACTCAAAGAGAGAAGAAATGGAGTTTAGAAAGATTGGGAATCCAAACGAGGTACTTAGATTGGCGGGGGATCCTCAAGTCGGGAATATGCTTCAATGGTCCAATCCTTGAGTAGTGATCCAAACAAGACTTCTACGTCGGTCGGAGGTTCAACAGGGTTTCGGCGTCGGAGCTCGGGATCGCTCGATATATCGGCAGAGTGTTTCTCACTCAAAATTCGTACTGAAAATGTAAGCTGGGGTACGGTATTTATAGAATTCTTCAACCAATGAGATGTTGCCACGTTTTAGGGACACGTCTGGCCATGTAGAGTTGGTGGTCGCCACAATGCAAATTGACGGTCACCATGTTTTTGAAAGGTTCCACAAAATTCTATGGCGGTAACCATGATGGGAGTTGGCGATTGCCAAGATGAAAGGTGGCGGTCGCCACGTTTGGCTAGGGTTTTCAAGAGGTTCTATTGGCGGTTGCCACAATGAACATGGTGGTCGCCTTACTTGGGCAGCAAGTTTCGATGGTTCGTCAAATTTTCATTGGTTTGAAGGTTTTGGGTTCAAATACTGAGCTTGGATCACTTCCCGAAGATCGTACCGAGGCACTATTCCACCTGTTTTCACCATCGGATTTGCCTAAGATTAGGTAGGGTCAAATTGGGGTGTCTATAGTTGCCCCTTTTTGATATAATTTGCATAGCAGTGCGTGAATCAAGTTATATCAAAGATCCTGAGACAACAGTCATTTGACCGAGCTGCCAATCTTAGGCCACAAGCACACAAGCATTCACATGATGTTGGTCGTACTCAAATTTTCATCGAGCTGTCTATATACCCCTTTTGCTAGAGATCAGATCGGAACGTAGTTCATGGGACAAAATGCAAAGATATAATGATAAGAAACATGATGTGGATGCTAACATGAATAAATGCTAACATGATGCACACATTTACATTGCAATACAGATTCATGCAAGAAGGTTCTGATATCATAACACAGATCGAGAAGAAGATCAACCAGTTTTAGGTCGTGAAAGGATCGACGAGTCAGTTTAAGGTCATGAGGAGGACCGACGAGTCAGTTTAAGGTCATGATGATGATTGACGAGTCAGTTTAGGGTCACGAGGAGGACCGACGAGTCAGTTTAGGGTTATGATGAGGACCGACGAGTCAGTTTAGAGTCATGAGAAGGACCGATGAGTCAGTTTATTGTCATGAGGAAGACCGAGTCAAGCGTCAAATGTTAAGTCAAGATCTAAGAATGTGAGACTTAGAATTAGGTTTATCAGAAGTGAGATTGAAATACTCAGAAGCCAAGCCACAGCTGAGAATTTTGATTTATCGAGAAGAAAGATTGCGCGCTAGGACCTAAAAATTCGAAACGAGGCGCGAGATAAAAGCCAAGCTATGGCTTAAAATTAAATTTATCAGAAGGAGAAAACATCTTAAAAGATAAGGGTTTAAAACATATAAAATTATTTTTAGAATTATTTCTAAACACATAAAATTTTCTCGAAGTATTTTTAAGAATCACCTGAGGTTATAGAATTATTTTTGTAAAGAACACTCGCTAGAGTTTTTTTTAATAATAATAATTATTATATATATATTTTGAAAAGTCTTTTGAAATTATTCTTTAAGAAAAAGGTTATAATTTTATTTTGAGAAAAATTCAAAAATCACCCAAACATCCCTCTAAAACCCCAAGATGATCGTCAGAACTAGGTACGAGGCTCGAGAGATGAAGTGACCATTGACAACCTGGCGGCCACCGAGACCAAATTCGTCTGACATGGCGGTCGCCGGTTCTAAATCCCTACGATTGGGCGGTCGCCGTGTGGCTCTTGGCAAACCTAGCGGTCGCTCACATGGTGCATGGCGACTGCCAATTTGAGACGCATAAAGCCTCCCAGGCGCGCGGAAAAGGCTCATTTGCTTCTTTCTTACTCTCTCTCTAGACTCCGGTGCTCTCAACCTTCTCTCTTGTCTCTCTTAGCTTCCTCCTACTCTTTCAGCTTCACGATGTTTACTCTGCTGCTCTTGATCCCATTCTTCTTCATGGCGAGCCAAGGCCATGGGGATGACGACTCGGGGGCACGACGGGACCCTTCCACTAGTAGGGTCACTTCCACGCAGCTCACTGCTGCGATGGATGCCCTTGTGCTTGAGGCGGAGCTTGCCTCCCATCGCGTTGCTGAGGAGGCGCGAGCAGTGGCTGCGGCACAGGCGACTGCAGATGCTGCTGCTGAGGCCGCGGTGGCTGACTTCTTAGATCCCGACACTGGAGATGGCCGTTCGGCACCCTTCGACCCGCATACCTATGCTCTTTTACCTCATTGCGTGGTTCCACGTGGGATGAGACGCTACGAGCCTCCAGATGACGTGATTGCTGTCGATGATCACCGCATTTCTCGTGGACGCCCATCGGTAAGTTTCCTATCCCTACTGTTTCAATACCAAAGCATGAAATATCAAACGTAGACGCATGCCTAGGATCCCCCATATGATGACGATGACGATATTGATGATTTATTTTGATGTGTTGAATGATTTTGATGGTGTGGTTGCTGATTTTGAAAATTTTGAAAATTTTGAGAAAAGTCATAGAAAATTTTGAGAAAAATTTTAAGAAAATTTTAGAAATTTTTAGAAATTTTTAGAAAATCCTAGAATTTTGAGGAAAATTTATAAAAAATTATAGAAATTTTTAGAAATTTCTAGAAATTTGAATTTTTTTTTAGAAATTTGAAAACAATTTTAAGAAAATCTTAGAAATTTTTAGAAAAATTTTAAGAAAATCATAGAAATTTTTAGAAAATTCTACAAATTTTTTGGAAATCCTAGAAATTTGAGAAAATTTTTAGAAATTTTAAAAATTTTTAAAAAAAATCCTAGAAATTTTTAGAAAAATTTTAAGAAAATCCTAGAAATTTTTAGGAAAATTTCAAGAAAATCGTATAAATTTTTAGAAAGTCCTAGAAATTTGAAAAAAGTTTTAAGAAAATCCTAAAAAGTTTTAGGAAATTTTTAAGAAAGTTCTAGAAATTTTTAGAAAATCCTAGAAATTTGAGAAAATTTTTAAAATTTTGAAGAAAATCTTAGAAATTTTTAAAAAAATCTTAAGAAAATTGTAGAAATTTTTAGAAAGTCCTAAGAATGTTTAGAATTTTTAGAGAGTTTTTTTAAACAAAAAGATAGGGATTTTCCTGGTGCACCAGGGCTTAGGATACCTAATTTTCTAGAGCTTATGAGAATTTGATGGTCGTCACTTACACACGAACCTAAGGTTATGATTTCATATATTTCTTTGCTCTTGTGCTCACTCGATCTGTTCTTTACATATCTTTTATTTGTCCTCTCTTAACAGGTTGGTTACTACGTCTGAGGCTTGGAGGTTCAGCCTCTAGGGAGGTGTTGGAGTGGTATGATGTTCTCCCTGCTCCTAGCCGGGCTTATATTGATACCTCTGATTTTGTTCGTTTCATCTCCTTACTGGGTAGGATGAGTAACGACTGGGTATGATTGACAGCTCTGGCCGAGCGGTGGTGAGATACCACCAATACTTTCTACTTCACCACCTTCGAGGCTACTCTGACGCATCTGGACTTTGCATTTATTACCGGGATACGGGTTGGAGGGGATCCCATCCCGTTTTATCCGTCTATATCCTTGTCGACCGACGCACTGTTGTATTTCCTCGGGGCTGTCCCTGCGCAGATGGACCGGGATCGAGTCAGATACACTTGGTTCTTTAACCACTTCTGACACTTCCAGTGCACCGAGCCTCGCCATTACGAGTGGGTTGCCCGAGGCTTTCTCATGTATATGTTTGGTACCTCCTTATTTTTGAACAAGGAGAATACCGTCCATTTGCATTACTTGCGCGGCCTGGCTCGCCTTAACCAGGTCGCATCTAACGATTGGGGAGGTGCTGCTCTGGCTACTCTCTATAGCTTCATGGGGACTTTGACCCGGTTCCCCCAGGAGCTCAGCATCGGGGGATACTGGAGGGTCTGGGAGGTTTGATTTAGTTTATGTAGTTCTTCATCTATATCTGTTATATGTTATTTTTGCTCGCTGACATCTTCTTTTTTGCAGTTGTGGACCTATGAGTTCTTCGGGCTTCACGTCCCAACGAACTTTGCAGTGGACCCTTTGGTTATTCCCCGTGCAGCACGGTGGTCCCGAGGGCTGAAGGGAAAGAAGGCCAGAGGGAAGGACCTTGACCGATTCTGGGTGTCTTTGGACCGGCTGACCCCTGACCAGGTATCTTTTCTTACCATTCAATTCACTGCTTTCTGTATTATACTGCTTACTGTAGGAGAGAGGGAGCCGCGCAGCGAAAAATAAAATTTTTTAATCGACATCGTGACCATAAAAAACGACGTATGCGATTTTTATGAAAAACGAAAACTATAATGATTTCAATAGTTTAATACCTTTGTGAAACTTGTCAAAAAGTTTCAAGAAATTCCAAATACGTTGAAGACGAACCTGCAACCTTCTCACGTATTACCCGGACACACTACGACGATACGATGTGTGGGCACCGATTCCGATCGAAGTGTTCTTCCTCCTTTTGGTTTCTTCTCGCACAATAATCTCCAA
>JAOTRH010018577.1:0-56144 GCA_034768845.1 Heliamphora exappendiculata | reverse complement strand
CCTCATTAAAAAATGATCTGGTTCGGTTCGAACAAGTTTGAAGTATGATCCGTTAACCAAACCATAGCCAACAGTTCTCTCATTTCAAGAACCAGAACCCAACTGTACAGTCCGGTCCGGTCTGGACCAGTTTCCCGGGTTTTTTTGCACAGCATTAATTTCTACAAGCCATCGTGCTCGCCCCATTGTTTTGAAGCTTGGGCTATGGTTTGCTTCCTTTTAGAATGAACAAAACGGTCCTTTGAGAATTAGAGCTATACGTTCAAGTTGATCGCATGTAAGAGTTATAATGCAACATTTTGAGAGTTGTATTAAGTTCAAAATTCATCCTTTGATATGCACATAATCTAATATGTATAAAGTATGGTATTTGATGATGATATGACTATTGTTAGTTCAACTAATGAGCTTATGTAGTAGTTGAATGGTGTGTTGATGGAATGGTAAGTCTCGTAGTTTTTCCTCAACCTAGAACTTCTCTATAATTTTTAAGAGACCATGTAATACTTGTGAAATGCTTTCTGCCAAACTAATGTGTTAAAATGGGTTTTAGTAACTTGGTATGGGTATAATTATTGGAAACTTGTAACAACAATTTGGAACCTTTAAAATTGAGTTTCTCAAAAAGAGCACCAGTAGAACCAGTAATGCCTAAAGGACAAGCCATTTTTGAAGAATCATAAATCCCAAATGGTTTTGAACCTGCATTTGTAGTTTTTGACAAATTTTAGATGTTTGAGCTATCTTTTTTCGAAATAAAACAGGTCTCATTTGGATTTAAATTAAGTGAGCTATCCATTTTCTCCCAAAACTGGTAGTTTCTGACCAGTTTGCCTTGTTTTCTTCATAACTTGGTCCACATTTTCAATTTCCTTGCAAGACCGTTGCATTGAAAATAGTGTTTGGACTAAAGTTCTAATTAATATGAAATTTTCAAAATTGGTGCACCTGAAAAGGCCAACTGGTGAAAAACACCAGATGCCCACTGGTAAATAGTATCCGTACGGGTGTACTGTTCACAGCAGTTTTTATCATCATCTTCTTTTGTGCAAACAAACGTGGTCTTGGGTCCTTTTTGTGTTTACTGCACCTTGTACAAAATTATTTAATAACCCAATTAAAAGGAAAAGCATTTTCACTTTGAAAACTGAAGTGGTTGGAAACTAGAGCCTTAATAAATTGGTGAGCCACTTTTCAATATTGAATTTGCCCTCAGTTAAGTTAATTAATCCATCCTCTTAATCATGCAGCCTAGTTATGAAAAATAGGACGTGACATAAAAGTACATGAATTTATGGATCATAATAAATGATAGTATATTTACTAATGCAATATTAAATCATAGAACTTGGCAAGGTTCGGAGCAACATCGCTTGCCATAGATCTAAGTGAATGCAATTAAGTGAAACCACTTGAATTCTTTTAAAAGTAGTTTTCATCGATTTATGTCTACACCCTTCACATCTATAATATATCTTTAATATTTAAATTATATATTTTTCTCTGAATGTTGGAAAATGACCAAATCTTTACAATTTGACGATTCGAAACAAGGTAATTTTGTTTCACAATTCAATTTTTGATTTGACAACTGTCCTCACAATGTGTCCAACAAAAATCCAAAGAGATGTTAACAGCAAAACAGAGAAATTCCATTACCTTAAGAAAGCCAAGTATTTTGTGTGTGTGTTGCCGCATAAGTTCTCCACAGCATCCTTTAAATCCAAAAGCTCGAAGCAAAGCTTTCTGATTCCCTACATGCATAACCATTTTCAACTTATAATTGTTGAGTTTATCCACAAACATTGAAGGGGGCGTGGGGGGGAAGAAGAAAAAAACTTATAGTTTAGGTGTCTGACTATCTGGAGGGATAAGAAATAGCAACAAAAAAACAAAATCCTGGAAATGCCAGCATCAACACAAACATACAGGCATATGACATCGTAAAACATAAAAGCACAAAACTCAGATATTATATTGGCCTTTCCTTTGGACTACTACCTTTTGTAGAGGACTCGCCGCATATCAATAGCTCAAAGTTTTGTGTCATTCTTCTTGTGCAGTTGTTCAAGGAGATAACATGAAGATCAAT
This sequence comes from Heliamphora exappendiculata, assembly GCA_034768845.1. Lineage (NCBI taxonomy): Eukaryota > Viridiplantae > Streptophyta > Magnoliopsida > Ericales > Sarraceniaceae > Heliamphora > Heliamphora exappendiculata. The sequence goes on along the minus strand of JAOTRH010018577.1, from coordinate 54,052 downwards.
TATTGCTCTGAACGATAAAATGAAATACTCCCTACATCAGTACATGCCACACTTGTCATCCACTATGGAAAATACTTTCAAGAAAACAATTTATGGAGATGACAGTTTAATGTGTTCACACCCATTTTTATGTTATATTAATTTCCAAATATATCCACAATTCCATCCTATTAGATCCATTAATACAATTAAAAATATGGTTACCATAAATCAAAAGATTTAAGTGCCTTAACGGCTTAACCTTTCAAATGGACATCATTTCTGGACATCCCAAAATGAAACACTGGACATAAAGTATGAGACAGAAAGAATGTAAAATAGATTTAGGATACCAACTGTTATTTTCACAGTATTTTGCCAAGACTATAACTTGAGTAGAATATGGACTTCCTTACCAGCTGAAAATAAACCAAAGTTAAAATTGGGAACAGGGAAACTATAGTGGCAGATTATTTAAGTATACAGAAAAGTGGGGCGTGGAAGACATCAAATTTCAAAGATCAGCAAGTGAAGAAAGAGGACTCAGCAAGTGGCCTCAACAAGAAAGCATGCAAAAGTCAAAATACTATCTAACATATCTCAAGTGTCGTCATACAATGATGCAAGATCCAGACGTTTGCTAATTTTTGGAACAACTCTAGAGCAGGCAAATAAATAAAAAAATCATGTCTCACAATTCTCATAAATGAGTTACTGGCACCAATTAAACCCGATTAACACTGCAGAATATTGAGGAATACAATTACCTTGATCTCAAAGAGAGTGACTTTGCACATGTAAGAGGATCTGTTTCCTTTCCCTTCTCTCTTAAAAGAGCAACTTCAAATGATAAATAACGACAATATGGCCGAAAATCATTTATGTAATTTAGAGCTTCTTTTCATTTATTTTCTTCAGTAAACTGCTTGACACAATGAAAACTGTGATGACTATCAAAGTTAATCTTTGGCATTTAGTAATTGATTTATTCATATTTTTTCCTTGAAGGAGGACGAGAAAGGAAAAGAGTAACCAAACCAAACTAAGCTGCTTTATCCCAATTAATTGAGGTCGGTTATATGAATTTTTTTATGCCATTATGCTCTGTTGAGAGCCATATCTTAAGTTAGTTTCAATAAGTTTATATATTTTCTTAATACAGCATCCCATGTCAATTCGGGTCTACCACTTCCCCTAGTATTTCCATTACCTGGGATCTTATTGCCTTTTCTTACTACTGCATCAATTGATCTATATTGTATGTGTCCAAACCACCTTAATTTATTTTCTTTTAACTTGTCCTCAATTGATGCGACCCCTACCATTTTACGAATCGTTTTATTCTTAATTTTATCTTATCTAACCCTACCACACATCTACCTCAACATTATCATTTCAGCAACATTCATCTTATTTATGTGATCTTTTCTAACGATCCAACATTCTATCCCATATAGAATCGTTGATCTAATAACTGTTCTATAAGATTTTTCTTTTAATTTTATAGATATTCGTCAATCGCATAGAAAGTCGAAAGCACCCCTACCAACAAACTTTGATTTTATGGGTTACATCATTTGCAATCTCTCTATCTTTGTTAATAATCGAATCTAAATAACGAAAATATTCACCTTTAGGTATTTCTTAATTTTGAATCTTTTTTACTTTTTCACTATTAATACCCCTATAACTGCTAAAATTATATTTTATATATTCAGTTTTGTTCTTACTTACACGAAATACTTTTGACTTCAAAGTTTCTCCCCATATTTCTAACTTAGCATTAACTCTACTTCTAATCTCATCCATTAGAACAACATCATCAGCAGATAACATATACCATGGAATATTATCCTGAATATATCTAGTCAGTTCATCCATAACTAAGGAAAAAAGACAAGAACTCAAAATCGATCCTTGATGTAATCCTAATGTAATCGGGAATTCACTAGTTTCTCCTGCGAGTTATCTAATTGTCATGACGGCTCCATCATACATGTCTCTTATCATATCAATATACCCATTTGTTAATCTCTTTCTCTCCAGCGTCCACTATATAATATCTTTAGGCACTCTATCATAGGCCTTTTCAAAGTCTATAAAAATCATTGAAAATCTCTTTTCTTTTCTCTATACCTCTCTATTAATCTCCTCATTAGGTAAATTGCTTCTATAGTTGATCTACTAGGCATAAAACCAAACTAATTCTATGACACTGTTGTTGTTAACCTTAGACGATACTCAATCACCCCTTCCCATAGTTTCATCGTATAACTCATCAACTTAAGTACTGGAATACGATGCTCAATCACCCCTTCCCATAGTCTCTCGAAACTACCCCTAACCACGTTCTGCAAGTTTAGCTTGCACGTTACATAACGGTTCTATTCCCTTCCTCATTTCGCATTCGAAGCAAAAACCGCACTTAGCTCAACTCATTTTCTTTTTAAACAGGCATAATCTCATTCGTCGCAAAGCTAAGGTTTCTACTCAAACCTGAAATCAACTCAATCAAGTCGCGTCATTAAGATTAGGTTTTCTACTAATTCTTCAGTTTACGTATTTCATCTTTGTTCACTTCTTCAATAAGAATGATTTTATCTGTGATTTGTTCACTTTTTCAATGAAAACGAATTCATCTGCGATTTGTTCTTCATTTCATCATAATTTTTCATTCATTGAGCTGGTGAACAGGTATTTCACTAAAAACACGATGATAGTGAATCATTTCTACTCGTTCCTTAGTATCGATATTTCAACATTGTACACTTCTACAATGAAAACGAATTTATTTGTGATTTCTTCTCCATTTCATCGTAACTTTTCATCAATTCAAGTGATAAACACGTATTCGATTAATAACGCGACGATAACTACGTATTCCTCACTATAACTAACCTACTAAAACGATTTATTGTTCAAAACAAAAAGATAAACACGTATTCAGTGTTGTGACTGAACAGATAAGTTTATCTGTCGTGTTTAAGGAACGTGTGAAGTAATGTGGTTGAACAGATAAATTTATCTGTGCAATTGAAAACACATTTAAAGTGCACAGATAAATTTATCTATATTATTAACAGCATGTAAAAGGTCCACAAATAAATTTATCTGTACGGTTGGAAGAACGATAAAATGGCACAGATAAATTTATCTGTCTTGTTTAAACAACGTAAAAAGTTATGTAAATGAACAGATAAATTTATTTGTGCATTTGAAAGCACATTTAAAGTGCACAGATAAATTTATCTGTATCGTCAACAGTATGTAAAAAGTTCACAGATAAATTTACCTGTATCGTTAACAGTATGTAAAAAGTTCACAGATAAATTTACCTGTACGGTTGGAAAAACATTGAAATGGCACAGATAAATTTATCTATCTTGTTTGAACAATATGTGAAGTTATGTAAATGAACAAATAAATTTATTTGTATCATTAACATATAAAAGGTTCACAGATAAATTTATCTGTCTTGTTTAGGAAACATATGAAGCAAATTGGATACACAGATAAATTTATCTGTCATGTTTAGGGAACATGTGAAGTAAATTGGATACACAAATAAATTTATCTGTGCATTTGAAAGCACATTTAATGTGCACATGTAAATTTATCTGTATCGTTGACAGCATGTAAATGTTGTGTCTTAACAGATAAATTTATTTATGCATTTGAAAGCACAGATAAATTTAAAGTACACAGATAAATTTATCTGTATCGTTGACAGCATGTAAAAAGTCCACAGATAAATTTATCTGCATACTTGAGAGCACGTTGAAAGTGTACAGATAAATTTATCTGCACGATTTAAAATTTACAGATAAATTTATCTGTCCTATTGAACTCACATTTAATGTGTTCTTGTTGAACAGATAAATTTATCTATCTTATTTAAAACATGTTTATTTAAAGCAAATAAATTTATTTTTCTTATTTAAAACATGTTTATTTAAAGCACATAAATATATCTGTTTCATGTTTCGTTTAGACAAATATATAGTGTTTGTTTTCTTCAATTGAAACATATAAATTTATATATTGCAGCAATGGAAAAAGTACGAGGAAAGTCTTTGAAGATACCCTAGAGAAAGAGAGTCCTAAAAAAGCAAAACATTGAAAAGGTATCACCAAAAAAAGAAGTCTCTAATCCACGACTGAAAAAGAACTACGTTCCACAATACCGCTCTAACATTCTTGCTGCTGTGAGACTGCTGAAGACTATCAATTTCACTAACCAACAAGTAACAGAACTGAAGAAAACACCTTTTGGATTTTGATTGAAGGTATTATTACCAACAAAGTTCCTGAGCAAGATGTCAAGAAGTTTGATGACGATGTTGTTTTGGTAATAAGAAGATATATCCAGGGCAAAGGTCAGTTTAAATTGGGACAAAAAACAGTAAGCTTTACAAATAAAGATATATGTTTAATCTTTGGAATCAAATCTGAGCAAACAATAATGAATTTGTCAAAACATACGACAACGCCCCAGAGTAAGTTCATCCAAAGAAGGTTCCCTAAACAACCGAGGATGACAGCAAGTGATCTGAAGAACCAGTTCACTGAAGCACTCAAGGGGAAAAAGAAAAACAACTGTTTAGATGTTGCAAAACTACTCACATTGTACCTTTGTGTGACATTTTTTTTTCCAACCGGTCCAACATTAAGCTGGGTCTTCATTGAATACGTCGAAAGTATGAAAGACATGACGAAATATGATTGGTCTTCAGCAATAAAGAACTGCTTGATTTCCTCGCTTGACAAGAAATGTGACAAACCGGAGACAATTACTGGGTGTTATTACTCTATTGGTATACCTTTTAAACCTCTTGCTATTATATTATTGAATGTCCTCCATTTACATAAAACTAATACATCTTTATCTTTACTTAGTATTGGATATGTGAGCACACGACACTTGTGCAGCCTGAAACAACACATCAATTCCCAAGAATGTTAAAATGGAGTTGGGACAACTGGATTCTGCTTTAAATAATGTAGAACTAAAAGATCTTGCTGCAAATCATGTAAAAATAACTTTAAATAGCCACAATTGATTATACAGATAAATTTATCTATTTTTTTAAGTAGGCAAAACTACCAACAAATAGATTTATCTGTTTCTTTAAATAAACAAAAGTGATTAACAGAAAAATTATCTGTCTTTTAGAAAAGCACATCTAAAGCATTTTCAATGAACAGATAAATGTATATGTACCTTTTACATCACGTATAAACAACACAAATAAATTTATCTATTTCTTTCAATATGCACAAATAATAAACAGATAAATTTATCTATTTAATCAAACATGAAAACGTCTTGCACAAGTTTTAATACAAATAAATTTATCTTTACCTTTATAATATTAACAAGTACTGATACAGATAAATTTGTGTTATAATTTCTTAACAGATAAATTTATCTGTATCAGTCTATTATTAACAGATAATTTATCTGCTTGTTTCACAGCTAACTTCGCATTTATGATCCAAGTGCTCGCTTCAATTATCCAACCAATGACGAAAGAAAATGAACTTTTTGAGTTCATTAAATCTGACAAAAAACAATATGACGATGAGGTTGAAGGACATGGTGACTTCATAGCTGAGGAAGGAGCAATTGAAGGACAGAAAACAAGAGAGGTTGAACAAAATACATTGGACTCTTTAAGATCAAAAAATGCAATGCTCACAATGGAAAATAAGAAATTGAGGGAACAGTTGAATGACAATGCAGCCTCAATCACCGTATTGGGAAACACATGCAATTGACATGTTAAAGGATATTTTGGAAACAAATAAAGCTTCAATTCAAAATATGAAGAAGATGAAAGAAGATGAAAGAAGGAAAAGATATCTGAGAATGAAAAGATGAAAGAAACAATTGAACGGCTTAGTGAAGAAAACAAGAAATTGGTTGAACAAATTGAGGAACTATCTGCCCACCAAGTAATACAAAAATTTGTTGACGAAAAGGAGTTTACTGAAGCGAAAACGAAAATAAAAGAGCTCCAAACATAAAATCAGAAGTTACTTGATCAAATTGTTGAACTTTCTATGCACCGAGCAACACAAGAATTTACAAAGCAATAAACTATCATGGCGCTTGAGAAAGAAAAACAAGAAAAGATAGCAGAGTTGGAACAAGAGAAAGAAAGGTTGGTTGACCAAATGGTAGAGATTTCAGTGCATGAAATTACACATAATGTTTCAGAGCAGCCAAAAATTGAGAAGTTGAAAGAAACAGTGAAAACTCTTGAGCAAGAGAAGGAACAACTGATTGAGGCAACAAAACATGCAAAAGAAGCTCTTAAGCAAGAGAAAGAACAAGTAAAAGAAAAAAATGAAGCAACTCCATGTTCTATGGTTGCAAGAATCAAGATGAAAGAAAGGACAGACAAAAAGCTTCCTGAATTCCAATATCAATCGAGAAGGGGAAGGAAGAGAAATACAAACAAAAATGGAGACCAACAACTAGTCCGACAATCCAATCCAGATTCAATCCAAGCCCAACAAACCAATCCAACAAACCAATCCAGTCCAAGTCCAACAACCCAAACTAGAACAGGCCCAAGCCCAAAAACCCAATCCAGGTAGAACATGTTCCTCCACAGAAGATTGTTAAAGCAGTAAAAAAACCAAAAAAACATTAACTTTCCAAAGAGTTTTCCTGTCACATTGCTGCTAAGTGAAAAAGATAAACAAAAGATGAGCCTTATTTTTGCAAAAGAATGAGGATTTTAGTGTGTAAAAAGTAATTATACTAAGCTATATGTAAAACATAAATTTCACACTAAATTATACTGTTGTGTGAAATTGCAAAGCCAAAGTGTGGGATTCTGATGAAGATTACGGATAAATAACCTTGATGAATACGTGAAAATGATGAAAGAAGAAAATTGCTCGAACAACGCAAATTTCCAGACCTTCTAACAAATAAATTTATCTGTTAATTGTTGGCTTATCCATTATGCTTATAAATTAAGACAGATAAATTTATCTGCCCCAACATAAGCAATTCGCATATCCTTAATAGATAAATTGATCTGTTAAAACAAGCACAAGTGATGAAGAGAAAGAAACTCGTTATCACAAGAGATATAAAATTAACAGATAAATTTATCTGTCACATTATACAAAAGCACATATAATTAACAAATAAATTTATCTGTTAGGTTATACAAAAGCACAAGACATTAACAAAATAAATTTATTTGTATCGTTAATAGCATGTAAAAAGTTCACAGATAAATTTATCTGTACTGTTGAAAGCAAGTTGAAAAGGCACAAATAAATTTATCTGTTATTACATAAAAGCACAAGCCACTAAGAGAAAAATTTATCTGTTAAAGCAAGCATAAGTTATGAAGACAAAGAAACTCGTTGACAGATAAATTTATCTGTTAGGTTATACAAAAGCACAAGACATTAACAGAAAAATTTATCTGTATCGTTAACATGTAAAAAATGCACAAATAAATTTATCTGTACGGTTGAAAGCAAGTTGAAAGCGCACAAATAAATTTATAAGTTACACAAAGGCACAAACCACTGACAGATGAATTTATCTGTTAAAGCAAGCACAAGTTATGAAGACAAAGGAACTCGTTAACAGATAAATTTATCTGTTAGTACTCATTTTTTACACTGCTTAAACAACTAACAATCTATATACAGGTTATTGATAGATACTTCTATCTGCTAGCCGAGTAAGAAATAAGTGGAAGAGTGGGAAATAAATGCATATTCTTCACATGTTTAGTCTGGGTAAATAAAATATTTACATAATTATCATGACATAATAGATAATTACTTGCATTAATACTAATTTTATCATTTCCATTCAATAGTCCTTGATCAAGTGGAAGGAAAACACAATAAGAGCCCATAAGATTGACAACTACCTTTCAACAGTTGATGATCAATGCAGGTATCTTGTTATCTCTTCTATTATTATAAGCTCATTTCATTTACAGATAAATTTATTTGTCAAATAATAATAAACATATGTTGTTAACAGATAAATTTACCTGTTCCAGAAATCAAACCATGAAAGTATGAGGTCAGATAAATTTATCTGTCCCATTGAAACAAATAAATTTATCTATTCAGTTTATAATGAGCATATATAGTGAACAGATAAATTTATCTATTCTTTTAAATAACCATATAAACAGATATATTTATTTGTTTTATTAGTGTTATTTGTTCATTAATTTCACCGACAAATTTATCTTTTGCATTCAACGATACAGCTTTTTTAACTTTCCAATGAACTCCAATGGGAACCATCTAACAAGCTAGCCATATCGTTGGACGCTACTAATTTTTTATATTGAAAAAGGCTCTTGGTTCCACTATAACTCCTTGAAGACAATGAAGGGCATTGAAAACTAATTCTTAGAAGACGATTTTCTTATGGTAAACAATTAATTTACATTATAATTACAACTGAAAATAAATTACTATAAACAAAAACATGACTAATATGTGATTTGTTTGTCATTGAAGAAAACATATGTTGAAACTTTCATGAAAAAGCAACACAAAAAGCAAAAAGATATGCCAAATTTTAAATTATCTCATGTCCAAAGTGTTTTCAAAAAACAAAATTTTGATGCACCAATTATATTAAGTGAAGATACTCCACAACAGAGATCTAGATCGTAAGTTTATCTATTTCATTTGTTTAGTTACAATATTATCTATTTTATCTCTTAAATTTATCAATTTTTTAATTTTGTAGAGTTAATTGTGGCATAATTGTCTGCTACCTAATGAAGGAATATTACGAAGGACAACAAATATCTCTTCCAGCTAACAAATATCTGCTTATGAAAACAACGAGAGCTTTCAAAGTTGAACTATTACATAAATTTCTTAACGATCTAGGAAGGTCATGGAGCTTGGAAGCATACAATCAGAAACTCTTGTTGAAGCCATTCATTGAAGAACAACAAAAACAAAACACTAAATTGATGTAAAAACTCTTCTTTGCAATATTTTTATATGTAAATACATTGTTCTTTGGTGTGAATACATCATGCAATTTTGTCTCTGTTATATTTTATCTGCACAATGTTTCTCAGATAAAATTATCTGTCTTGGTATATAAGAACAACTGATAAGTCAAAATTGATGAAGACAAAAATAACTCTTTAACATATAAATTTATCTGTTAGCTTACAAAAAAGAACAAATAAATAACATATAAATTTATCTGTAATATTGTGAAAAGAAACAAGCAAGGCACAAATTATTAACAGATAAATTAGTCTGTTAAATTATACAAAGGCACGAGTCAATAACAGATAAATTTATCTGTACTATTATGATAAAGTATAAATAAGGCCCAAATCCTTAACAGATAAATTTATCTGTTAAGTTGAACACAATTGATGAAAACAAAAGAACTCTCTAACAGATAAATTTATCTATTAAGTTGAACACAATTGATGAAAACAAAAGAACTCTCTAACAGATAAATTTATCTGTTAACTTATAAAAAAGTACAAGTAAATAACAGATAAATTTATCTATACTACTGTGAAAAGGAACGAGTAAGGCACATATCATTAACAGATAAATTTATCTGTTAAATTATACAAAGACACGAGTCAATAAATGCACGAGTCAATAAAAGTAAATTTATCTGTACTATTATGATAAAGCATTAACAACGCCCAAATCGTTAACAGATAAATTGTGTTACCTTATAAAAAGGGATAAGTAAATAATAGATAAATTTATCTTTACTATTGTGAAAAGGAACAGACAAGGCACAAATCATTAACAGATAAATTTATCTGTTAAATTAAACACACTTGATAAAGACAAAAGAACTCTCTAACAGATAACTTTATCAGTTGGCTTATAAAAAAAACACAAGTAAATAACAAATAAATTTATCTGTCCTATTGTGAAAAGAAACAAGCAAGGCACAAAATTTAATTTTTATTAAAAATCAAGTGTTACAGCTTTTCTTGCCAAGCAAACTAAAAATCAAATGAAAAAAAAAAATCAGCATTCAAATTAGTTCCTTGCAAGACTTCCGATTGTGCTTTCCCAACTTCCTACACCTTCCACATCTTACCTGCCTAATACTTTCACCTCTTAAACGAATCCTCTGAATCTTAGGTCTACCAAGTGACCTCGTAATCAAAGGAGGCAGAATACCAATAGATTCTTCTTCAAAATCAGGAATGCCAACTATTAGAATTGGGTATATACATTCCTTGTATGATAACTGAAATGCTTTTACAGTAAACAACGGGTCAATGTATAAAGCAATATCTTTTTCACTCTTTTGAATAGCCGTCATAGCATGGGGACATGGAAATCCATTAACCTGCCACCGAGAACAACTGCAAGACCTCTCATTAATGTCAACCACCACCGAAGGAAATGAATGAACCTCAAACACAGATGAGCTAGAAGAACTAATTGTCCAGGTCCTACCCTTAGTAAATGTATCAATCAATTTTTTATCCATGTCAAGACAAACGACGGATTTCCACTCCTTTGAAGTTTCTTTCCTATCGCACATTTGTTTCATAATTTGAATTCTTATTTTATCAACAAATTTTGTAATTGGCAAGTGACGAGCATCACTTATCCAATTATTATAAGATTCTGAAGCATTCAAACACATCTCACCATAACAATTACCTTTAAAAAATGCATTACTCCAATTCTCAAATGGCAAATTACAAATAAAGTCATAAACTTTACTACCACCCTCTTTTAAAAAAAAAAATTCAGCTTCTCTTGAAAATCTTGATCTGAAGGAGCATATACACAATTTGAAATCATATACACAATTTGAAATCATATACACAATTTGAAATCAAATACACCATGCGTTCTCGAAATGAATTAGACAAACGCCCTGAATAACTATCCCTCAAATTCGCTTTCTAATGTTGCAAACAGTATGCATGATATCCATTACTAAACAACCTTGGAACATGTTGAACTAGTACAGCATGTCGATCACTTATAAACATAATTGAACGACCACACAAAATCCCACACAATATACTTAAAAATCAAATCCAATTATCTTCATTCTCAGCATCAACCACAGCAAATGCCAAAGGAAACAAATATACAACAACAACAAAAAGCATATATAAGTATTAAACAAAACATTCTTAACAAATAAATTTATTTGTGCTACCGACAACATTTTTAAATATCACAGATAAATGTATCTGTACGTTTGAAAGCACGTATAACATACTCATAAATTTATTTGTCATTTAAATCACGTAAAATAACCACGGATAAATTCATGTCTTATTTTAAAAACACGTAAAACTTCATGCATGAACAGATAAATTTATTTGTGCACTATAACAAACACAACATCTTCAACAGATAAATTTATCTGTGTTTGTTATTAAACACAGATAAATTTATCTATCCACTATAACAAACACAACAACGTGAACAGATAAATTTATCTGTTTTATTATAACAAACACAGATATATTTATGTCCCATTACGTGCATTCCTGTTTAACAGATAAATTTATCTATCCACTATAACAAGCACAACATCGTGAACAGATAACTTTATCTGTTTCACTATAATAGGAACAACTCATTAACAGATAAATTTATTTGTTCTACTAAAGTAATAGTCCAAGCCTTGATTAGCATTCTTCCCCGTAGTAGCAAGCAAGCAACCTTTATCTCTCTTTTAAAAATGTCCCGTCAAGAGACAACAAAGGCCGACAGTGATTGAAACCATTGATACAAGCACCAAATGTCACAATCTTTTGAACCGTTTACTAAGCTCATCACACTCAATCTTAATCACACTTCTAGGGTTTGAACTAAATACCACCTCAACATACCAACGAAGCTGATCAAATGACAATAAATAATCTCCGTACAACTAAATTATTGCCTTCTCAACACCTAACCAAGCATGATGATAAGATATTATAAGATCATACTGTTGTGTAAAGAATCCAACAACATCAATTGGTTTTGTTAATGGCTTATCACGAACCTGATTAATAATTGCACTAGCAACCAAATTCAAACTCATGCGCTTACTTTTAGAAGTACGAAATGTCCCACCACAACTATGCTCATTATCCAAACTCGTAATATAAAAGAAGCCATTCGATATATCCAAAGTCGAATGAACAAACCACTTACAACCGGTAGATTCCCTCAAGCAACAAGCTGTAGTTACTCTACTTTAATCATTTTTCAAAAGATAATATGAAAACCCAACCTCAATAGCATATTTTGCCAAACACCATCAAAATTCATTAACTCCACCCCTTAAAACACTGCCTAACATGACTAATTAATCCAACCCAACCAGATGACAATAGAAAAGTCTCTTAGTAATGACAAAATTTTCCAAGAAGATCAACATCAACAACATCATAACCCCTACTGTAACTACTTTCAATAATAGCTCATTATTAGTTACTAGTGTCATCAGAACATCTACTAGAACTACCTTCAATACCAACTCATTCTTGATTACTAATGCTATCAGACACACAGCTTTCATCACTCACAAAAACATCCACACGATCAACACCAAGACGACCAATAAGCGACACCATATTCTCAAAATCATCATCATCGACAAGCATACAATTAGAATGATCAGGTAACGAGTATGTAAGAAAAATCTTCCACATTTTAGGTTCTTCCACTTTCTACAAACACAATCTAATATATCATCCAACAAAAACCTGATTTTACTTCTACAACATTCGTATACATTCCATATTTGCAGAAAAGAATAAGAGAATCACCCATAATTTGTCAAACGAATATCACAAAACAGGACCACAAATGTCGACACAATGATCGCAATGAGAAATCAAAACAGATACCACAATAACAAATTGAACCAGATATCGCACAACACAAACCAGTTTCCGAACTATAATCGAAACAAAGATCGCAATAATAAATCCAAACACAGATCACAAAAACACAAACCAATGAGATCGCACGAGTTTGCAATGAGAAATCCCAAACTCCAATTGCTTTGTGTGCGAATTCGCAAAATTGATATAACAAATGGTTTGCGTGCGAATTCGTAAGGGGATCACAATATCACTTTCCGAATTCAAATACATTCCGAATTTAAGCGAATCTTAACAAAATAAGGGTATTTTCGTCAAGAAAACTTACACGTGCCCAATACAGGACATATGGATGATGAACTCGTTGCATGAACCTTGCGCGTGAAAAACTTTTCTGCTAGATGAAAAACAAAATCGGCGCTACTTTAAGGACCTAAGACCAATTTTCCGACTTATTAATTCCAAAATTAAAATTAAAAAAATAAACTTTCTTGAAAATTTTGCTTCCATCATTCTCCCTAACTTGAAATGAATTCATCCTCAAATTTCAACAGTGATTCATGCAATATCTGTAACACTTGTTCTCCCATATATTTTAATTTTCAAGCGTAAACAAAGTGTTTGCTCCCTGGAACTCAGTCAAGTCAATCTTCAAACCAGTTTGTCAGTATTGAGAATCACAATTGTTAATCATGCCTCCTTTGTCCCTGCCCCTTCCCTTTGGCTATTGGTAAGCAAAAGGATTGTGGCAAAATCATCATCTGAAACCTCCTATTCAACAATAGGATGTCTATTTAGTTGACGGTTACAATGTAGAATAGTCGCAGGCAAGGTAGCCATCTGCTCAATTAAGGCAGGGATCGACTCCTCTATTCACGTCATTATTTCCCTTACTCGTTCCGCTCGTGCAGCATCATCTCGCGCATACACATCTTCAATAATAGCATCGATCATCACGAACTCTCTGTTGTACGATGATCCCAAATTGAGTGTAACCTCTGATACCAACTAATGCAGGAAAGCATACCGACTAGAGAACTACCAACAACAAAATCTACAAGCTTGCTTGAATTAGAGATTATGTAATAACAAACACAATAAAGAGAAAGTTCCCTAAAAATTCGTATTGATCAATCAACTATCGTGCCCTAAAGGCTTACATCATTATTTATAATCATACCTAACGAAACCTAATAGGAACGAAACCTAAAAGGAAATACTTGAAAAATAAAATTAAAAGCATTAAAAAAAATAATCAAATAGAATTCTTATAGGACAAAAAATTAAGCAAAATAGGAAAACTAAATAAACTTAAATGAGAAAACCTTAATATTCTAGAAAAATAATACCAAAAATTGCTAATTTCCTAACAAAACTATTAATTCCAAAAACAGAATTCTTGTAAATTTTTCCTACATCGCTTTGTCTCATTCCCAAGCTCTCATTGGTAGCCAACTTTTTGCCTTTTTAGCCAAAAAGCTAACAAGTTTCGTTTGCAAAAAAACAAAAATAAAAAAAAAGGCTAAAAAGTTCAATAAAAAACACCAATTCTTATAACACCATATTTAAATCCCTACATCATTCAAAAAGGCTAATACTCTTACGTGATGACTCGTATACTACCAATACCAACTAAATATAATTATTATAATCAACAAAAGTAATATTGTCCAATTTGAATAAAAAGCAACAAGCTAACTTTTTATCCAATCAACCAATTCTAAAAAACACTAATTTCAAAGTTAATTTACCAAGCAACCTACTTTCAATCTAAACAAGTTTTTAGCTAAAAAACAAAAAATTTAACTTTTGCGCTAATTACCAATCAGGACCTCAAACTCTCCTCTCTCTCACTCGGTCTCTCACTCTCAAACTTCTCCATTCTCTCACTATCGTACTTCCTCCCTCGCAATCTCACGGTCCCTCAATCAGTCCCACACTCTCCCTAATTCTCTCTTAATCTACCACACTCGAATTTGGGAGCCTAAATTTGAGCAGTCAATCTCTATGTCCATGCACGCTCCATTTATATGCATCGTAGTTCTGGAGTTTTCTTAATGTTGGTTTATTGTTTTGACATGCCACTATATATACAAAGTGTTCTGTTTTATTTCTTTATGGATCATTGTAATGATTTCACATGACCCATTACACAAAAATAGTTAAAAAGAAAGTAATGTTGCACATACTTCAATCGTGTGAAGTGTAATTAGATATCACGGTTATTCAACTTTAAAAATAAGATATATGGAGATTTGGTTGATTATGAAGGTTAGGGGAGATTATCTGAAACCCAATGAAGGTTTATCATATGGTATAATGTGCAAAAGAGGACAACACTTATCAAGTTGGAGGTGATGCCTAAGGCAGTTAATTATGGAGGAAATCTATGGTAGCTTTGCCAATTGATATTGACGAGACTTTAGACGCTATACGAAATCTCATTGCGAAGTACCCTCAGAATTACCTAGAATTCTAGGTGAAGACGGACTACATGGTTGATGAACCCAAATGATGATGGTAGGATCCAAGCCATTCACTTGTTGAAACAAGGAATGTGTACAACAAGTTTATAATCCCCAATCCAATTCACCGAGTATTTTACTTCAGTTATTTACTCGCATCAAATGGATTGTAATGCAATAGAAGCATAAGATGTAGAACTTGCGAATCATACATATGGGTTTGGATATCAAACTGAAGTAGAAATTGTTGGTTCATCGTTGTCCTTTATGTAATGGATGTAAAACAATCCACCTCCAACTCCACATTTTGTGGAAGGTGGAAGCGTGAGTCGTTCAGAGAATTAGATGACTTTATTTCTACCGATGGATTTGTTGTGAACAATAGAAATGTCCAATTTAACTTGGACGAAGATGTTGATATTATATTGACGAATTACGTGGATGGTGGTGGTGGTGAGATCTATAAACCTGAATATGACAACAATGAAGGTGATTTTAATACTATCCCTAGTGTGTGTAACATGCACGAAGCCTAGGCTTATAGTCCCTTCCTCGCTAATATTCACATGGGAGCCCGTAGTTATTCCCTTTGTCAGGAAAATCAGGAGAAATTCACCCACAAAAGGGAATTGTTGTCTAGTAACCATCCAACTTCAGGAACTTAGACGAAAATACATATCCTCTAGATATAAATAAAGGAGTTGAGGGATCCCACCCACATATATCAATAACCCTAGTCTTTTTATTTGAATCCAACTGCATAATGATGGTTTCCGTTTAAGGCCATAATTAAAATCCAGACTATACTTTAAGTTGTGCAAATCCTTTGAATAGCAACAACTGAATCTCAGCCCATTGTATCCTGGGAACAATTCGCCATAAAGCTCTCTTTGCACTTGAAATTATTTTTGAAGAGCGGCAAATTTATCTTTAAAATAGCAAAACCAATCCTTCCTTGATTGTAGATTCATGTTTTTCTCCTTTGTTTTTCTGTGTACTTCCAACAAAAACCAACTAAAGATGAAAAACCTACAACGGTACCCACACTCCCCTTTGATTGAACTGAACCATGTTTTCACTTTCTGCATAACACTAACTTGAAACAGAGATCGCGCATGTAGTAAAATGCAGCCCCTTCCACGGAATCGACGTTCAAATAAGAGAAACCCACACATATAAAGAATCAAACGAAGGAAAATCATCAAATTCTCAAAATAAATAATTATTAAGGATCGAGGTTAAAACCCAGTAATTCCAACCCAACTAAGAAGTGACGAATTGGAAGGTAAATGGAATACTAGTATGCTCAGTTGAGAATGAGGTTTTACGCACAGCATTGGACTTCTCTTTTCGTCTTAACTAAATTTTCTCAGCATCCAAACATATGGGAAGGGAAAGAGAGAAATTATTACCATTTCTGTCTTGGACTGGTAGATGGTGTCGATCTTGGACTGCGGAGTGACGGATTCGATGGATGGAAAGTCGTCTTCTTCTTCACTGCTCTCCATTGCTTCACCCAGCTCTCTCTCTCAAAAGTTTCCACTACGAAGTTCAAAAGAAAGGGGAGATTCTAGCCTATGGACCAGTGTTTTTAAGAGTTTTTTTTTTTGGAAAATTCTTTAAAAAAGTGTACTTATTTAATTTTAGTTGAATTTTTTTTTATATATTTTTACATTTATTTTTTTATAAAACAAATCTAAAAAGACAGCAAGTCTACTTTAAAAAAAAAAAAAAAAACTAGTCCAAACATAGACTAAGGTCTGATTTGCAACTTTGCCTTTTTTATTTTTTTGGTGAAAATATTTAAAAAAATTTAAAATTATCCATTTGGCAAAAACATAAAATAGTTAGAAAGTTAAAAAATCAAATTAAAATAGAAACTCTAATAATATTCTATTCAAACTATTATTACTTTTAAAATATAATAATACTCTTTATTCAAAACTTATTTACTACAACTACCAACTACATATAATTGTTAATATCAAATATATAGAAAGTTAAAATTATTATTTTTATTAAAAAGCAAAAAAGTTAATTTTTATCCAAACAATCAACTTTTAAAAAGTTAGTTTACAAGTTAAGTTATAAAATAACTTACTTTGAATTCAAATTAACTTTTTAGCTAAAAAAGAAAAAAATATAATTTTTAAGTTAGTTGTCAATCGCGCCTAAGTTATGATCAAAAATTTTGGTTTTTTTGTTTTTTTGGATTAAAAATACTAAAAAAATTAAGATTGTTCATTTAATAAAAAAGCTAAAAAGTTAAAAAATTAAATTAAAATATAAATTTTTAAAATATTTTATTTAGATTTTTACCACTTGTAAAATATAATAATACTTATTAATCATAATTTATTTACTACTACTAACGGCTATATATAATTTGTTAATATCAAATATAGAGAGGGACAAAATTGCCTACTTCAAATAAGAAAAAAAAATTAACTTTTTATCTAAATAACAAATTTCAAAAAAAAATTTAATTTAAAATCTAAGTTACCAAATAATTTACATTAAAACTAATTTATTTTTTAAAATAAAAAAAATAAAAAAAAAATAAAGTAGCTTTTTACTAGTTGCTGCATTAAATACACACGTAACAGACCCAATGTAGTAGAGCATCCGCACTCACTCAAATATTTTTAGGCAATGTCTAGGTAAATTTCATATTATGGCCCTGTTTAGGCGAATTTTCTTAATATTTGTTTATTTTTGGTTTTTTATATTTTTTTATGTTTTGATTAAGATTTCTTTTATTTTTCAGATCGTGTATGAACTGAAAAAGTTAAAAAAAATGGATCAAAAGATACAAAACTCACTAAAAATAAAAATAAATAATATAAAATTTGGTTTATTAGTTTATTTTTGTTTATTTTTGTCTTCTTTAAGCTTTTATATTTTCATTAAAAAAATTATTTTTTCGTCTTGTCTCGATAAGATAAGTTAAAAAATGTAACAATTTAACTAAATGATGAAAAATATTCACTAAAAACAAAAATAAAACTAAATAAAATAAACAAATAAATAATTAATCCAAACAGGGCATACAACATTTGGTACGAAGTCCATCAATTTTGTGCATTTAAAATTAGGAATTAGAGGATTGAATTTGACCAGGGCGGTAAAAAAAGGTTCATGGTCCATGGGCATCCTGAGGCCAAGCACCTTGAGGCCCTGCACTATATGGACCCAGCTCGGCTATTGCGCATATCCCCTGGGCTTGAGCCCTCCTCCCTGAGCCCGTAGGCCAGGCCAGTCCGAAGCCTATAGCTCGCCCATTAGGCTCAAAAATTTTAAGTTGAGTTGTTGGCCCGTGGGCCGGGCCGAGCCAACCCGAGCCCGAGCCCAACGCTTGAAAGTATAATTCGACGGCCACAATTGAAAATTATAGAAATGAAGGCCCATGATTGGGGAACCGTTAAGCCTGAGCCCACCTATTCAAATGGTCATTTTTTGAAACCGACGACCAAGATCATCTTCATTTGAAACGGAGGGCCGTGATTAAGTAGTCGTTGGGGCCGGCTCGGCTCAGCCTGAGTCTGGCCCAAAAGTCAAATTTTTTTATGAAATTTTTTTTTTAAAAATTCTATAAATAGGGACACTCACCATTTGAAAGAATCATTCAAAAAACTCTATACTCTGCACTCTACTCTCTACTTTCTAATTAATCGGTAATATTTGGATTCAGTGATATTCGGTTATTCGGTAAAAAGTATAACTACTGACGAATCAAGAAGTGAAGATCAAGAATCAATAGCAATATCAAAAGTTTTTATCGATCGAGATCAAAATTAAAGATCGGACTTTCTTAATTTAGTTTGCTTTATTTTATACAATTTATTTTAGAGTATTTAATTTATTTTGGTATATTTTTCTTAATTCTAATTTATTTTTAAAAAATATTAACTTTATACTTTTTTCGTAACTTAATTTTAATTTATTTTTTAATTTATTTTTAAAAAATATTAACTTTATACTTTTTTGTAACTTAATTCTAATTTATTTTTTAAAAATAATAACTTTCTACTTTTTTAAAAAATATGGTAAATTACACTTACATCCCCTGCATTTTAGGGTAATAACATTGACACCCCCTCTATTCTCTGAAATATCACGTACACCCATTGTATTTTTATTTTTGTAACACTTAGACCCAAACAGTTAAATTCCGTTAACTTTTGACGGAAACACTGTTCAAAACAGTGTTTTTTATTTTTTTTATTTTTATTTTTTTTGTTTAATTACAAAATATTATTTAAAAATTTTTAATTAAAAAATAAAAAATTAGTAAATACCAAAATAAGTAACATAAAATTTAATTTATTAATTTATTTTTATTTTTAAGTTTTTTATTTTGATATAAAAATTAATTTTATGTTACTAATTAATTTTCCAATTAATTTTTTATCAAAATAAAAAACTTAAAAATAAAATTAAATTAATAAATTAAATTTTATGTTACTTATTTTTGTATTTTTTTATTTTTTATTTTTTAATTAGAAATTTTTAAACAAAATTTTGTAATTAAACAAAAAAATAAAAATAAAAAAACACTGTTTTGAACAGTATTTTCGTCAGAAGTTAACTATTTTGGTCTAAGTGTTACAAAAATAAAAATACATGGGGTGTAAGTGATATTTCAAAGAATAGATGGGGTGCCAGTGTTATTACCCTAAAATGCAGGGAGTGTAAGTGTAATTTACCCTAAAAAAATATTAACTTTGTACTTTCTTCGTAACTTAATTCTAATTTATTTTTAAACAAATATTAACTTTAATACTTTTTTTGTAACTAAATTTTAATTTTAATTCAATCTTAAAAATTATAATTTTTTATTTTATTTATGGATCTACATATATTTTTCATTGATGAAGAAGAAGATATTTTTACATTTTTACCAAGTGGTTCTAATCCCATTCTCCCTACTCCTACTCTTAATTTACTCACTAGTTCATCATTATTTGCATCTGTAGCTGCATCTAGTAAAAAGATTTCAAACGTGTAAAAAAATTTTAAAAAAAATTCTGATTACATTGTAACTATTAAAACAAAATATAAAATTTGTAATAAACTTTTTTCGGATAACACATTGGATGACACTATCCACTTACGTGGATATTCAAATATTTACCTAAAAAATGCATATCCTAATCTCAACACACATGTGAGGCCCAATTTCATTTCTTTTTCGTTATATATATATTCGACGTGTTTGTTTATACTTCTTTGTTGTAGAACAGATGTCCATATGTGTTTTTACCATTATATGTATGATAGGTTGTTTTGTCCTTAAACGTTTTCGGTTGCGTTTCTTCAAGGTTGTCGGACTTGTGTAAAGTCCGAGGGTATAGAAATGGAGTTTGGTTGGTTGGTTTTGACATTTCCTTAGACACTAGAGAAATTTTGTGTGTTGGCAGTAGCTTTTCAATCGATTGAGGGGGTGAGTTCAATCAACTGAATGCTCTAGTTGGGGGTCCAGTCGACTGAGATTGGGTGTTCAGTCGACTGACGCATGGCAGTGAAAAGTTTTTGGGTTTTTTAGTAGCTTTTCAGTCGACTGACTTAGTGGGTTCAGTTAATTGAGTTCCTATACGGGGCTAAGACTATAAATATCAATCTTATGTTAGATATTTTTAAAACTTAGCTTCTTCAGTAAGTTTTCATTTTTTACACCTTCTCTCTAGACTTTTGAGGGGCCCGGGTTTGGTTTTCAATGATCAGTTAGTGGATTCTTGCTTTCCTCGCTGAGGGCTACGTGTTCATCCGGATGAATTCTCGTTTCGACGAAGTTCAGTTTTTGAGATGTCGAGTTTTTGACTCACCGAGGTAGGATACTAGATTATGTTGTCTTTAAAGGATGCTACATGCGATTATACACTTTTCTACCGGTTGAAAATGCTTTAAATGTCATATTTTATGTTTAAACCTTATTTGTTCAGATAAAAAGCATGTGTTGCGCTGTTCTTGGTTTAGTGCATGATATGGACGCATGGGTGTTCGTGGTTTTCAAAAAAAGTAGTTTTTAAAACGAAATATTTATGAAAATGTAAAAAAAACGAATTTGGTGGTTTGGAGCTAACCCTCGGAGTTGAGTCTCAGATTTTTAAACATTTTGATAGAACAGTGAAAACATTTTGAAAATGTTGTTTGATCTCCATGATTGATGGATGACATGGTAGATGGCCATTGGATCTTTTATACATGGTTGATGTATAGTTTTAAAGGTTTTCGTAGTCGAGCTACGTGTTGATTTTTAAATGATTTGTTAGATGTCCTGTGATAGTGTCTGGATTTGGTGCTTCGTTCCCTCGATTTTAGTCCGTAAAGAGTTGCTGGGTGCTTCGTTCCCTTAAGCCCATAAAGAGGTGGTTGCCCATGTGTGAGGCAAGCGTTGTTATAACTCCGTATAGAACTTGTCATTACTCTACATGTCTTAAATGATTCAGGTGACAGGAGTCTATAGTTGTTACCTTTGTTCTGGGTGTGGCAGAGTTGGTACATAAAAATTATTTTTCTCGGCTGTGTGATCCGAGTGAAAAATAACGTTTTGGTTACAGTTTTTCCTTAATTGTGAAACGTTACTTGCATTGTATGAAGTGCTTGGTTGGGAGGATGGAAAACTGTTTTGATACTCGTGTATATCTGATGGAAAACTTGAGATTTTATGATGTAAAACTGTTTTGAGGCTCATGTGGTTGAGTTAAACTTTATGCTATGTGATTACATATCCTACAGCGTGACCGATACCTGAAGAAAAATAAAATTTCACACAGTGAGCCAAATCTCAACAGATTCTAAACAACACATGCAGTATAAACTAAACATGCTCGATAAACAAAGTGCAGTTTTTGACTCTCTTTTAAGCCATTAAAATAATTTAAAAATAGTTTTAGATCACGACTCACCAGAGCCAGAAAACCATTTTCACATGCAAGGGAAAGCGAGGATTAAAACCATTTTTCGACTCATCAGAGCCCTGAAAACGATTCAACATGGCCACAACCCGTGTAACACATATCTTCACAAACTTTCACCGTAGGACCGCAGCCCCCGAATACACACATTGGCTTTTGTAGCTTACCTCATACACTGGCTTTCACAGCCTACCTCATACATCCACACACGCACACGTGCATCATCAGCCAGGATTTACATCTACTGGATCACAGAGTCATCAAATCCATTCATACACATATGCAAACCTAAATTAGGAATTAAAGCATATAATCATGTATCAACACAACGTTCCAAAAATCACGTCACATGCCTATAAAATTCTAAGTTTTAAAACATAAACCACGTTACACATAACGATTGATATCACAACCACGTAATCCACTTACGTATTTCGTACATAAATAAACAGAGTTATAAATGTACAAACCAGTTATAAAAGCACATAGCCACATATAACCTCACACCACGACGCCACCCATCTCGTAACCCGATATCCACTCGCGGGACAACCCACACGACCCCTACTGGCCCCAAACACTCCCAACACGGCCATCACAGACCCACGACGCTCACCCGCGCCAACACAAACCCAATAGCAAACCACGCACCTAACCGTGCATCAACAAACCGCATCTACCATGCACATCACCCACGAGGGCGGCACTCAAACACACACCCGAGGCTACGACACGACCCCGAAACCACCACACAACCAACCAAATCCCAAAAGGGATCCACAGGTATTTAAATCAAGTAATTCTCATAAATTAATCAATTGAATACCACAGGACACCAATCGAAAACAAAGGAACCAACCCAAAATCACAAACCAACCGCCCACAACTTCGGTTGACCGAACCCCACCTCCAGTCGACCGAACACCCTACTGGAAAACCAAAAAATGCCGAAACACACGGTCCAGTCGACCGAACCCCTCGGTTCAGTTGACTGAGCCTTATGGTTCATTCGATCGAACCTCGGTAGAACCTAATTCTGAGCTACGGGTTTCTACATCCAAATCCCAAATCGAAGCCTCTGAACACCGAATCAACACCCGCAAACATCCACACGCCTAGGCGTAACACGAAAACCTCAAAAGAAACTCCTGATACCCGATTCCATCCATGAAATCGATAAAAAAACAAGTTTTAAGCCCAAAACCCTACTTTTAAACAAATGCAAATTTACAGCAATCTTCCAGTTAAAAATACCCACGTTTACCCATAGAACCCTTATATAGCAATATGGACTAGAATCCTATCTTGGTGAGTTAAAAACTCAATATCTCGATCCACGTGAAAAATTGAGCTTTGTCAGAATCAAAATCTAAACAGATGGTTGCATAGCCCACCGTGCCAAAAGCAAAGATCCGCTGTTGCATCGTTGAAAACCGAGCCCCGGGCCCCCGAGAACATAGAGGGAAGACAAAGAGAAAATGGGAAACTTACTGGAGAAGTTTTGAAAAATATTTTTTTTTGAATATATCTAACTCTAGATATTTATAAGCCTCCAAAATATCTTTTTTTTTTTTAAATTTGCGCCACAACGGCCCACGACCTCGGGAACCTACCCCGCATGCATATCTAAGCCCGATCATGCATCAAAAGTATATAAAGCATACTGCAACGAAAACACACAACGCGCGTCGAAAAACTCCAAAAAAAAAACAGCTCAGGGTCTCACAACGCTCGATCCTCGAGGAAGGCATTTCTAAGATTGCTTTAATTTTTGAGGGGTTAACTTTGATGCCTCGTTGAGTGATCATAAACCCGAGCATCTTTTCGGCAGTAACCCCGAAGGCACACTTCTATGGATTGAGCTGCATCTTGTATTTTTGAATTCTTTCAAAGAACTTTCGCAACGCTACGACATGGTCATCCCGATCCTTGGACTTGACAATCATATCATCCACGTACACTTCAACCTCCTTATATATATATATATCATGTCATGTAGTAATGTAGTGGCAGCCCTCTGATAGGTTGCCCTTATATTTTTCAGCCCGAATGGCATCACACGATAACAATAGATGCCTCAGGGTGTAGTGAATGTCGTCTTCTCTCGTTCTTTGGCATCCATCAGTATCTGGTTGTACCTGGAGAAGCCATCCATGAATGACAATAAGGCATGTCCGACTGTACTGTCTACCGAAACGTCGATGTGCGGTAGTGAAAAATCATCTTTTGGGCTAGCCTTGTTGAGATCTCAAAACTCTACGCAGACCCAGATGCGTCTATCTTTCTTCAGCACTGGAACAATATTGGCCACTCACTTTGGATACTCGGTTACCATCAGGAATCCAGCGTTGATCTGCTTGGTAACTTCTTATTTGATCTTCAAAGCCCATTCTGGTCAGATCCGTCTGAACTTTTGTTTAACCAGTTTAGTATCAGGGTACAAGGAGATATGGTGTTGGACAATGTCGGGATCACTTTTAGGCATATCTTTGTAAGACCATGCAAATACATCATTGAATTCTTTTAATAAAGTTATTAAGTGTTTACTTTCAACTAAGGATAAAGAAGAACTAATTTGTACATTTTGTGGGTTAATTTTATTATTCCGATTTATTGACAAAGTTTCTTTAATTAATAGTTGGGCACGTATTTCTTTTTCTCTTTTCATTAAAGTTTTATTTCTTCGGGGATATCCCCGTCGAATTCAAAATCATCCGAAAGCGTGTGAAATAAATCAAACAAAGCATCGTAACCGAAAATCTCATTCATTTCATTGAAGGAAGATGGAATTACAAACTCAAAAGCATAAACAGGGGGAGGTTCACAAATAAACGTGTCCTCAACCACAGGCTCTAACTAGACTCAGACTCAGAATAGACAACATGCACATCACAAGACTCTAAGGTCCAGTTCATCACTTCCTTTGCAGCCGCATCGACAATGAGCTTGGTGTAGTCGGTTGGTGTGCTGAAGCCCATCATGAAACAGTCTGGGTCAATTACGTGCAGT
Organism: Heliamphora exappendiculata; assembly: GCA_034768845.1. Classification (NCBI taxonomy): domain Eukaryota; kingdom Viridiplantae; phylum Streptophyta; class Magnoliopsida; order Ericales; family Sarraceniaceae; genus Heliamphora; species Heliamphora exappendiculata. The sequence continues at coordinate 28,831 of JAOTRH010018577.1, read as the reverse complement.
TGTGCTATCTTTTCATTGAACAAACTCCCATGCCGATTCCATCTAGCTCGTCTGTCCAATCTTCCTCTTGGATCTTATTTCCTTCCTTTTCCCCTTTCACTGTTTCATCTTCTTTTGTATCAGATAATTGATGGCTGAAAAAGATTTTCAGCCCTGAAAACTTCTGGTTGGTTTCTTCATCGACCCGTGGCTTCGGGAAGCCACAATACGAGAAATCTACTCCCTCTTTGATAAAGTACTTGTTGAGCGTTCCTAAGTAGTTAACCTTCTGTCCACCTTTAGGCCCTTCCAAATCTTTTTCATCGGTTTGTATCCAAGACTAAAATGGCGAGAAATTGGCAATACCTGGATAGGTTCAAGAAAACCTTGCTGCTTACGTCCTAGCCCCATGCCTGGGAAATAAGACATTTGCCTCATCATTGTAGCTGCTCCCGGGTTGATGTACATCTCTTCCTCATTCAATAGCATTTACACAGCTTGCGGTTCATCGAATCGAAAGCCACTTAGCGACACATCCCCTTCACCATGCTGAACCTCCAAGAGAGTCGAGCCTTCTCCTCTTAGGGATTAAATACTATCTTCTCTATGAATGGTTAGAACTGCCCCATTATTTATCAATTTTGGCTTTTGGTGAAGAGTCGATGGCACTGCTTAGATGTTCGGGTCATGCAGCCATAGCCTGCCTAACAGCAGGTTGAAAGAAGTCGGTATGTCCAATACGTGGAACTTAACCGATGTCTCTAGAGGCCCTACTGATAACGCGAATGATACCATGCCCAGCACATCTCTCCTCATGTTATCGTAGGCTCGGACTCCTTAATTACTAGGTGTGAAATGTTCTGACTTTTATCCCAAGCAAACTACTGTTCTAAGCGGACAAATATTTAATGCAGACCCATTATCAATAAGAGTCACTGGGACCCACTTTTCCAGGCATTTAACAGTTATGTGCAGGAGTTTGTTATGATTCTTTCCTTCTGCTAGAAGATCCTTATCAGAAGAGGAAATGACTTTTGACTCTACAGCCGGCAGAATGAGCCCAACAAGTTGGTTTAGGGTCGCATCTATCGAAACACTGGCTTTATTCAGGACCTTCAGCATAGCTTGTCTATGTTTATGTGAGGTCATCAATAAGCCCCAAATGCTGACATTGGCCTGTGTCTTTCTAAGCTGCTTCAGCACAGCGTCATTATCTTCTTCTTGTTCTTTCTCTTTCCCTTTCTCGCTTGACTGCCCTTTTTCTAACTGAGTCGGCTTGAAATGCCGTCCATTCTTCGTTAGATGTTCCACACTATCTTCGGGATCCCATAATCCTGGTATTATACTTTCGGTCTGTCTTACTTCGTCTATCCACAGAGGGCTTTCAGATGCATGTAGATCATTTAAATCACTGACTGCTACTCTCCCTCTTCTTTTCTCATCATCCTCAATGGCCCACGTGTTATCAACCTCTTCCCAGATGTCTTCTCCGATGTACTCTACGTGTTGTTCTCGAGCAGCCCAAAAGTCGGTCCACTCAGCCCCATTCGATTTCAGCACAACCCTCACTAACCAATAGGATTGCATCTCATCAATATATACCTCCTCCTCAAAAAGTTGGGGAAGAGTAATGCCATCAAGCACGTGGCCAAACCCATAAGGTCATGCCGAATAATCCAATGGCCAGTCCTCTTCCTCATTGCGTTCTTCTTCTTCCTGTTGGTTAGCTTCAATTACTACCTGATATCCTTCCCAAGCATCATCATTTCACTCCTCCATCATATCTCAGCCGTTTTCATTCATAATCAGTGAGCAAGTTTTCCAATCCTTGATAGCTAAAACATGAGGGTGTGGCAGATACACTGAACAGATATACTAACTTGGATCTTCTAACCGTCCCAGAGTTATGCAGTTTACCCCAAACTGCTTGGCATGATTTTGCAGAGGGTTACTCGTGACATTTAGCTTTGGAGCAGCAGACGGTGGAGAGATCACTTTGTTATCGATGAGATCCTGGATCTCGTGGCGCAATCCCAGACACTTATTTGTCAGATGTCCGTGGCGCTAGTGATAAGCGCAATACTGCAAAGCATTGTATCTCAGGGGGAGGGGATCAGGCACCGGCATGGGATCTAACAACTTGATGAGCCCTTTCTCGACAAGTCAATTAAGGGCAGTGGTTAGTGAAATATTAAGGGGAGTGAAGACTCTCCTTGACTGTTGTTATGCCTGCTCACTGTTGCTTGCTTGTTGATTGTGGCTTGGTTGCTGGGTAGAGGAGGAAGGGTTCAGGAGGTTTACCTCGTTCGAACGTGACACGAGTTTGGTAATAGCAGATTGATTCTGGTTATTTATAGGGAAGGTCCTTCTCAGTTTCTGGCTGCGTTCTGCTTTCTTAATATCTCCAGACTAAATGGCATCTTCGATCTGCACCCCAGCATCAAATAGCTGCTCAAAGGTAGAGAGTGGCTATGTGATGAGGTAATGCTTTAGAGGGGACTACAAATTTTTCACCACCATTCTCACTTATTCTTTCTCAGTGAGCCGGTTTGTTATCTTAGTGGCTTTACCCCTCCACCGGGTCAGGAAATCAACAAATAATTTTTGGTTCTCCTAGCGAGTCGTTTATAGCTCTCGGGTGATTACATCCAGCTGAACATTATAGCTATATTGACTGATGAATGCAGTGGCTATATCTTCCCAAGTTCTAGTCTTTGCCACCTCCAAAGAAAGGAACCACCTTTGTGCTGCCCCAGAAAGTGATCGGTGGAACAATTGGGCCTTGAGCTGATTGTCAATCCCATAGGAGAGAGAGTTCCAACATACATCCTCAGATAAATTCGGGAATCTCCAATGCCATCAAACTTCTCCATCTCCAGTATTTTGAATTTTTCAGACAATTTAGCTTCTGGGAATAAACACAAACCGCCTACATCCAGCATGTATTCTTTCACTCTCTTTGCCTTTCCTAGTACCTTCTCTATTTGATCAATCTTTTCTGCCAGTGCGAACTCCCTAGAGTGGGTCGTAATCTCCTCCTCCACCGGGATATGTCGGGGAACTCGGGGTAGCGCAATGACTTTCGGTGCCTCTTGTCCTTGGTTATCACCCCAGAAGTCTTCACTGTTCTCATTTGTATCTTTCGGTTATCCGTTGGCACTTAGCAGACAGGCCTAAATCGCCCAGATTTGTGCCTGACATTGGTTTTGAGCTTGGGTCTGCTGCTCTATAGCTCTTTGTATCTCAATAATAACTCTCATCAGAGCGATCAAGTTAACTTCATTCTCTGCCATTTTTGATGATTCAACTGGCTGTTCAGATATTCTATAGAGTCTACCTGACCCTGATCTAGCCAAGATGCATGTTGACTATAATATTCCCGGCTCAATGATCTAGACCCAAAGAAAACCTGGATCCCAAAAGAAGAATAACTAGTATCAAACACTTCATGAACAAGAATTTTAACGACAGATAGCAAACGTCCTAGATACCCAAAACAATAAATCATAAGCAGATAATCAAGGAAGGTGAAACAATGCCCCTTGTCAGGCTCATACTGGTAGCACAACAACAGGGCGACCCAAAAATTAGAATGATGGCAAAGAAGGTGATCAACCAAATTTTAAAGGAAAGGTTTATCTAAACAGAGAAACGGACAACACTCCGATAAGAAAACAGCTCTATCCCCTAAGAGACCGGTTTGATCTAGGATTCTAAGGAAAATCGGGCAGCATAATGGTAGGGAAATAGAACTATCTTACATGGGTATAACAAAGGTTCGAAGGAAGCAAACCTAACACAACAACGGGAGAGAAACCAACAACCCGGAAAGAACCCAGATAGAGAGGAACATTCTAGAGGATTCAAAACAAAACACGGGTATGACACGAGAAGAAAACTATGACGTAAAAACCAAACATGATAAAAAACAAAGCATGGGTAAGAACCCGAAGGCGAAACTAACCTAAACAGCAAGGGATAACATAAAATCCAGGCTAAGCCCGAAAAAGGAACTAGCCTAAACCATACAAACAATCCAAACACGCGCAATCAAAATATACAATTAACAAAACACATAATCCTACTGGATTACCAGCACCTAATAGAGGGTTTTAAGCTACTATATGCAAAAGATTAATTTTAGTTAATCGAACAGGGTACCTTCTGAATAAATCCTGGTATATATCTCATATGCCTGGAGTAGCACAGGATATAGTCAAACAGTACGCCCGAATTCTTTTACTGTACCTATAAAAGCGTATAGTTAGTAAGGCTTGCCCGCCTTCCCAACAATTCCTAAAATGGATAAATGATCGGAGCATCGGGTCGACCAAGCAAGGGGTGTGAAGACAATGCACATGCATGTGAAAATGCAAAAGAGAAATTCTTATTAAGAACCAATGATGTTTTCAAGTCTAGCCCCTTTTTTTGATTTTATAAACTAGTCCCCAGCAGAGTCTCTAGAAATTACTATGGCATCAGTATTTTGGGGTTTTGAAAATGTTTAAAAATAAGAAATTTCAAAGGATGTTTAGAAAATATTTTAACACGTTAAAAGCCAAATTTTAAAAATTCTTTTTTGTTGAAAATAAAGTCGCCACTTGATTTTTGGAAAAAAAAATCAAGAAAAACAAAAATGGACACTGATCTTTAAAACGTTAACCAGATAAAAGGGGTTCGGGGGCTAAGGTATGAATCGGAGAAGGTGTTAGGCACCATGTTCGCCTAACCTTAAGGTTGGCCTCTACTAATCATCATTGGTTCATTAATAAAATTTCTCAAAATGCATGCAAATAAAGAAAGTAGAGGTAAAGAGAGAACATCCAAAATCAAATTAAGAAAATATATAGCATATGTATATAGAACTCTAAATAAAACAAGTATCAAAAAAAATTCTAAATCCTACGGGATGCCATTTCTAACTAATGGATATATGGAGCACATTCGCATACAATTTCATAAAAATAATCTAAGCTATCATGATTTAAATAAAAGAACAAAAAAAAGATGCAAAAAATTGCTAAAATTACCTAAATATGAATTGTTACAAGATAAGTTAAACTAAGACATGCATATTATCAAAATAAATTAGATTAGCATTAACATGATGAATTTTTATTAAAAAGGGATACTAAATATTAAAATAAAAGGTGTGTAAAAATCTTATATTAAAAGAGAAAGTTTATAAAAGAAAATTATACTAAAATAAAAAAAGGTTAGAAAAATGCTATACTAACAAAAGAAAATCTAACTATTTATATTAAAAGAAACAAGAGAAAAGAAAAGGAAAAGAAAACAAAAGAAAAGAAAATTACACTTAAAGATGAAACCTAGCTTAAAAGACTTTTGGTGATTTTTTAATTTAACAAAATAAGATAATAAAAGAATTACTATAAAAAAAATAAAGCTGATAACAAAAGAGAATGCTACATTACAAGGAGAATAAAACTAATATAAATGAAATGAAAAGAAAATTAAATGCTAGAAAAGAATGTTAAGCTAATGCTTAAGAGAAAAGAAAAATAAGAGAAAAATAAATGCTAAGAGAAATTACATTAATGCTAAAAGAAAAGAAAAGAAAATACAACTATTTAATTCAAATGTGAATGTAGTATTAAAAACTACATTCACATAAATGTAAGTGTATCATCATAACAATTAACAACATTAATAAGTTATAATTGTCCAAACATATTAACACTATTTAATGAATTAATGAAAAAATAACAATGTGTTAAGTGTGAAATGTGAATAGGTTAATAATTAAGGAATTAAAGAAAGTAATCAAATTACATGAAACAAATTAAATGATAAACAAGATTAACTATATAAATGAAAGAAATATACGAATTAAAATTGAATTTAACCCGATCACTCTAAAAGAGAGAAAATAAAGTTAAAAGAATCGGGAATCCAAACAAAGTACCTAGATTGCTAAGGAATTCTCGAATCGGGGAATGGCAATGGGTAATTTGATCCTCGAGTGATGATCCAAGTTAGAGTTTTAGAACTCCGGTATCGGGAGTTCGGCTCTCGGTATTTCAGTAGGGTTCCGGCGTCGGGGCTCGGGATTGCTCGATAACTCAGCAGAGCTTCTCTCACTAAATTTCTCTCTAAAAATCTCTCCAGAAAACGTATGCTAGGGTGCGGTATTTATAGAATTCTTCAACCAATGAGATGCTGACATGTTTTGGGACACGTCAGGCCATTTGGAGTTGGTAGTCGCCAGGTTATGAGTTGGTGGTCGCCGTGTTTGAAAAGGGTTCAAGAGCTTCTATTGCCGGTTGCCACAATGCAAGTTGGCGGTCGCCGTGTTGAAGGTGGCGGTCACCACTTTGGGCTAGGGTTTTCAAGAAGTTCTAATGGCGGTCGTCACAATGAACATGGCGGTCGTCACAAAAAGTGGAAGTTTCCAAAGGGTTCTATTGGCGGTCTTCACTTTGGAGTTGGTGGTTCAAAAAGATTTCATTGGTTTGAAGGTTTTGATGATTGGGTTTAAGTATCGAGCTTGGATCATTTCCCGAGGATCGCATTGAGGTGCCATTCCAACTATTTTCATCATCGGATTCACCTAAGATTGGGCGGGGTCAAATTGGGGAGTCTACAGCGTGACCGGTAGTTGAAAAGCATTTCAAATCCCACACCATGAGCCAAAGCTCAGCAAAAACTAAACAAGCATGCAATATAAACAAAACGTGCTCAGAAAACGAGGTGCAATTTTCGACTGACACGAGCCATAAAAATGGTTTTATATCTGAACTCATATGAGGTCCGGATGGAAACATTTTAAAACGGTTTTATACGAGGGCTCCCAAGAGCCTCAAAGAAAATAGTTTTAAAAATGGTTTTATATCACAACTCGTCAGAGCCTAGAAAATAATTTGATATATAAAGTACAATGCTTCACCAGCAAAGATAGACTCCTATGAGCCAAGACTCCCACGAGCCTCACGTGTAACATAGAACAGACTCTCACAAGTCTTAATTACTGTCCTAACACAGAGATAAAGATCCCTTCTCAAACATACATCTATGGGATAAAATCATACACCACGGGATAACACCGCACACTACTGGGTAAAACCGCACACCACGGGATAACACTACACACCACAGGGTAAAATCGTACACCACGGGATAACACTGCACACCACGGTATAACACTGAATACTACGGGATAACACCGAACACTCTGGGATAACACCGAATCAACATATGCATATACAAAACCAAAGCCTTAAATGCTTTAAGACCACATAAGAGTACGTACCACCCTACCACATGCATGAACAAAACTAATCAGAGTTCTATAAGCACAGAAGCACATATAACCATGTCATTCTACATAACGATGCCACATAACCAGACATGACATCACATGCTACACACCTGTCATTCGCTCACTCGAACGACCTGTCCACTCACCGGGACAACCAACGATGCCAAAAATCAAAACCTAACCTGGAGACCAACACCTGAATCTCCCACAAAATGGTTCTCACCAGAAACCACCTTTAAAACAGTAACGAACCGCCACACCCCACACCCAACAATGCACCAACCACCACGCACACAATCGTGCCTCAACACCCCGTATGACATGACCAACACCCTCTTCGTGACTTCAATTGACCGGACCCCATAATTCAATCAATTGAAAAATCACTAGAGGAGAGGTGTCGATCGAGCCCCATAACCCAATCGATTGAGAGGCCACCACATGACCAACCAAAACCACCAAAACACCCAACACAGGACCTAGTCGACTAGACCCCACCCAGTCGACCCAAACAAGCCACTAGAATTTCATAAAATTCCCTAAAAAAACTGGTCAGTTGATTGACCTCCACGATCCAGTCGACTGAACCATGATCCAGTCGACTGACCTCATGATCCAGTCGACTAAACCTAGGCGAAAATGACACCGAGCTACTATTTCAACCCTCCCGAGCCCAAAACGAAGCCTCTAAACTCCCATCTAATACCCTCAGATATACACACGCCTAAGCCTAACACCAAAACCTCAAAGGAAACACTAGAAACACGATTTCATCCAACCAAAATCGATGAAAAACAGTTTTAAACCCCAAAACCAACATTTGAAATATAAAGTGATTTCATACATTTTAAAACGGTAAAAATACACGCGATTACACGTAGCACCCTTATAAGACACGAGAGTCTAAGATCCTATCTCGTTGAATTAAAAACTTGATGTCTCGATCCACATACAAAATCAAACTTCACTAGAATGAAATTCTTTTCGGATGAACGCGTAGTCCACCGTGCCAATAGCAAGGATCTGCTTTTGGATCGTTGAAAATCGAGCCCCGGGCCCCCGAGAAGTTAGAGAGAAGGTAGAGTGTTTGGTGAGAAAAGAAACTTAGCTTGTAAATTATAAAAATATCTTTTAAAAATATCTAACGCCAAATATTTATAAGTCACGAAAATATCTTTTTTTTAAACCCACATCACAGCGCCCAAAAATATAAACACGTTGAAACAAAAACAGTAAACACGGGTCGAAAAAACACCCAAAAAAAATGGGTCATGATCTTACACTTTCTATATGACTTTGAGTTAGAATCTTAATCCATTCCCTTTTTATAATAGGGTAAGGTATAAAGAACTCGGATAAAGCATTGTTTTTTTTCTCTCAACAACTTAACGAAAAGCAATGAAAAATATCTTCACGAGTGGAACAAGTGCAACCTAAACCAGTACACCAACATGACCCAGCTACTAGGATGGTAGAAGCCCTCGGAGGACTAATATAGCAAAATGAAAGATGGATGATGATGTAGGCCAAGGGGATAAGTGTAAACACTCCAATTTGACCCCGCCGAATCTTAGGCTTATCTAGTTGAGTCCGATGATGAAAGCCAAGTAGAATGATATCTTTGAATGATCACTAGGAAGTAATTTGAGTCCAGTACTCCTTGAAACCAAATCATAAGATCACATCTTTTGAACTTTGAGGCCGCAACCGTCAAAACCTTGTGACCTGGTTGTTCTCTGACTCAAGTAATTCAACCGCAACCTTTTGAACCTTGCAACCATTTGTTTGATTGTTGCGATTGTCATATGAATCTCTTAAAAACCCTAAATTTTGTCACGGTCGCAACCTTTGAAGGTGGTGACCGCAAGCTTTGTGATCCCAGTCTGAGCATCAAATGTGGCAACACCACATTAGCTGGCGTACTTTACATAAATGTACCTTTGGGTACGATTTCAGAACACCTTTTCTAACGTCGATATACTACTGCTTTATTGAGTACTATTCTAAAGTACGCTGGTACTTTGCTATATTTTTTACTCGCACTTTTATACGCATTATCGCTCGAGCACGATTTGGATATTGGATACTGGATTGCTTCACGGGAATTGAGCTGGTGATTCCACATTCCACGACTCGAGATTTCTCTGGATAGTCGTGTATCAGGTACTCTGTTGGAACCCCAACATTTCTCTCCTCACACTTTCTATCCCTGTGGGGGGGTCGAGTTTTGATTTTTAACTTCAATTGCCAAATTGCATGCTGTTTATTTAATGCTACCATCATTAGGTTTAGTCATTGCATGTTTAGTTAACAATTTTGATTAGTAGAATTATGAGTATACTTATTCTTTAGTTTTGATATCATTAAGATTAATTATTTTGTTTGTATATTTGAATGTCAATTTCGGAAGCATGCTTAGTTTTAGAGAGATTGGTTAACTTTCATTGCTATTTAATTAAAACAGTCTCAATTATGCTCTACCTATATTGTACATTAGTACCCCAATACACTATCCATCAAAATTTAGCGAAACAGTGCCTAAAAACCATGTAGTCGCAACATCCATTGTTACGGTCATGACACTGTGGCACTAACATCCTCACGGTTGCAACATTCCATATTGCACCCGTACACCTTTACTTCATATTACTAGCGATCGCAACATTGATATATTACGGCCGCACGCTTTTGTTATTTTCAGTATCTTAATTCTGTTCCAATAACTTAATTGTGTCTTTATAGTGTTCTGACTTATCACGACTGAAGCATCCAGTATGTGGTTTATAGTATTGTTCTGCATGTTTAAAACATAGAAATCCTTAGGTTTATTTTTCTTTCGTCTAAATCCATGTTATGCTTAGTTTAATTTTGACATGATTAGGATTTGCTAGCTTCATTTACATGATTTCATACTTTGTATATCGCATGTGGTTTGCTTAATGTATTCTTTAGCTAGAATTTGCTTGCCTTAGGATCTAGATTTTTTTTATTCTTTGTTTTGCATTATATATACCTATGCTATGTATTTTCATTACTTGAATTTGGTTGTTCTTTTTTTGCCTCTATTTTCGGTATTTACATGCATTTGAGAAAAATATTTAAAGAACCAATAATGATTAGTAGAGACCAACTATAAGGTTGGGCGAACGGGGTACCTAAGACCTTTCCCAATTTCTTAGCCCCCGAACCGTTGTTTTCTCTAGTTAAACATTTTAAAGATTAGTGGCCCATTTTTTTATTTTTCTTGATTTTTCTCAAAAATCAAGTGGTAAATCCATTTTTCAACAAAAAAGGATTTTCAAGGTGTTAAGAGTTTTTAAAATAACTCTTGAATTCTCTATTTTTGAACCAAACCTTAAATCCCGACGCCATAGTATTTTCTAGCGACTCTGCTAGGGATTGATTTACAAAATCAAATAAAAGGGCTAGACTAAAAAACTTCATCGGTTCTTAATTTACCTTTCTTATTTGTATTCTCGCACACATTTGCATTGTTCTCAGCCCCTGCTTGGTCAACCTAATACCCTGGTCAGTTTGTTGTCTCGGGGCTATGTCGGAAAGACGGGTAAATCTTTTGGCTGCACGCTTGTACATGTGCGGTAAAAGAGTTTTTGCATACCATTTGACCATGTCCTGTACCACACAAGTTATAGGAGGTATATTCTTAACTCTATTCAGAAGGTACCCAAAGTGATTGACCAAATCGGCATTTTCTGAATATAGTAGCTTAGAACCTTCCCATTAGTTGCTTAACCGATAGGATTACATGTTTTTTTTAATTGTATGTTTTACTTGTGTTTGTTTAGGACCTTTTGTTTGTTTGTTTGGCTTAGGATAGTTTCTCTCTCGGGGTTCGACCTGAGTTTGCTTTTTATCTCTTATTTGTTGTAGAATAGTTTTCCTCTCGGGTTTTCACTTAGGTTTTTGGTCTTAGCCTTAAGCTATTTTAGGAGCTCAGTTTCCTTTCCGAGGCTTTACCTGTGTTTTGGTTGAGGCCCTTGTTTTTTATTTAGGATGGTTATCTCTTCGAGTTAGATCTATTTTCCTCTCGGAGTGCTATCCAATTTTTTCGTAGAACCTTTGGTTATACCTTTATCTCGGTGATCCTTTGTTTAGTGTTAGCATGGCTTTTGGGTTTCTCTTTTGGGGTTCTCGGGTGTTGTGCTTTCTAGTGTTCAATTGGTTTAGGCCTGGTAGGGGCGTTCTACTATTTTGCTGCTTGTAGTTAGTTGTTCACTTATCTGTTATCGATATCTGCCTGAGAAGTTTTTGATACTTGCTTTTCTTCCTTTAAGCTATCAGGATTATTTCGATCTTTGATCATTGAGTCAAAAGAAGCACATCTGATGCGTGTTTGGGCCGGGTCAATTACAAGAAGACTCTACAGAGTATTAGAGTGAACAACAGAATCATCTGAGATGGCAAAAAATGAAGTGAATCTGACAGCCCTAGTGAGAGAAATTACTAAGATACAGAGGGCAGTCGAACAACAGACGCAGGCTCAGAACCAGTGTCAGCCTAGATTCGGGCAATCTTGGCTCGTTTGCTAAGGGTAAACGAGTAGCAAGAGGATCCAAACAAGAACGAAGAAGATTTTTTAGCAGATAATCAGGGATAAGAAGGACCACAGATTGTTGTACCACCACGGGTTTTGCACCAAGTCATGATAAAAGAGGAAAACACAGCTCAATCTGGGGAATTCGCGCTGAAAAAAAAGGATCAATTTGATGGAAAAAGTACTGAGGAATGCCAAAGAAGTGGAAGAATACATGAAGGATGTGGGAGGTTTATGTTTATTCCCAGAAGCCAAGTTGCCCAAAAAGTTCAAAATGCCAGAGATGGAGAAGTTTGATGGGACCGGAGATCCCAGGATTCATCTAAGAATGTATGTCAATACCCTTTCTCCCATGGGAATCAATGATCTACTGAAAGCTCAGTTGTTCCACCGGTCGCTCTCTAGGGTAGCTCAGAGATGGTTTCTCTCATTGGATGTTGCAAAGACCAGGACATGGGAAGACATTGGCACTGCCTTTGTCAGTCAGTATAGTTATAACATTCAGCTAAACGTCACTACCCAAGAACTCAAAACCACCCCGCATGAGGGTCGGGAATCATTTGTGGACTTTCTAACCAAGTGGAGGGAGAAAGCAGCCAAAATGATAAATCGGCCAACAAAAAAGGAACATGTGAGGATTGTAATCAAGAATCTTCAGTCCCCATTGAAGTGTTATCTGATCACATAATCGCTCTCGACATTTGAGAAGTTGTTTAGCGCTGGGGTCCAGATTGAGGATGCGATCGAGTCTGGTGATATAAAAAAGTCTGAACCAAGTTAGAAAGCAAGAAGGTCTTACCCCGCACATAATCAAAGCTAACCCACTACTTCTGGCAACCTTATTTCTCGATCGCACGAGGTTAACCTTCTGAACCCTCAGTCCGAACAACCAAATTCTTCATCTTCTGCACCACCATCTGAAAATAACTAGCCACTACAGCAATGGTTGTTGAGGAGAGTTTTCACTCCCCTCAACATACCATTATTCACAGCCCTGAATCGACTTGTCGAGAAAGAGCTAATAAAACTTTTGGACCCAATGTCACTACCAAACTCGCTATCGCTAAGATTTAACCATTCTCAGTACTGTGCATTTCATCAAGGTCATGGACATTTGATCGAAAACTACCTATGACTCTGCCATCAAATCTAGGATTTAATTGACAATAAAGTCATTTCAACTCCCTTTTCCGTTCAAAAACCAAACGTCACAACCAATCCACTGTCGAATCATGCAAAATAGGCCGGGGGGAATTGTATGTATCTGGGGTAGTTAGAAGATCCTATCTAGTATATCTGTTTGGCGTATCTGCCACGCCTATATGTTCCAACTGTTAAGGATCAGCTGTCTAGTTCGTTGATTATGGTTGGGAATGGGTGGGACATGATGGAAGAGTGGAATGACAATACTTGAGAATGATATCAAATGGTGGTTCAGGTTAGCAACAAAGAAGAGTGCAATGAGTATGATGACTGGTCGTTAGATTACCCAGTACAGCCATATGGATTCAATTATGTGCTAGATGGTGTTACTCTTCCTCAACTTTTTGAGGAGAAAGTCTATATCAATGAAATGCAGTCCTACTGATTGGTCCAGACAGTATTGAAGTCAGACGGAGACAAATGGAGTGAATTCTGAGTTATTTGGGAACAATAAATGGATTACATTGGGGAAGACATCTGGGAGTAGATGACATCGACAACACTTGGGCAATAGAAGATGAGAGAGAAAGGAAAAGAAGGTCATAGTACACTAACCTGGATGATCTGTAGGAATTTAAAAGTTCTTCGCATGTGGCCGAGATCAAATAAATCGAGAATACGATGCCAGAATTATGGGATCTTGTGGAAGGGGTAGAACATCTGACTAAGAATGGGAGGCATTTTAAGCAGGCTCAATTAAAAAGGGATAGCAAGCGGAAAAGGAAAGGAGAATGAGCAAGAAGAAGAAGATGACGTTGTACTGAAGCAGCTGAAAAGGACTCAGGTCAACATCAACATTTGGGATTTTCTATGGCTTCACACCAGCACCAACAAGCCATGCTAAAAGTTCTAATTAAGGCCAATGTGTCGATAAATGCAACTCCTGAGCAGTTGACCGGGTTGATTATGCCAGCTGTAGAGTCTAGGGTAATTTCTTTCTCTAATAAAGATTAACCATTAAAAGGAAAGAATCACAACAAGCCTTTGCATATCACCGTTAAGTGTTTAGAGAAATGGGTTCCCGTAATACTTATTGACAATGGTTCAGCACTGAATATTTGCCCACTCAAAACGACAGTCTGCCTGGGAATGAAGTCGGATCATTTCACACCTAGTAATCAAGGAATTTGGGCTTATGACAATATAAGGAGGGATGTACTTGGGCTTTATATCATTCGATGTGTTAGTCGAACATTTGGAAACCTTGGTGGAGTTCCATATGCTTGATTTCCCAGCATCTTTCAATCTTTCATTGCATCTACCTTTCACAAGAAGCTAAAATTGATTAAGAATGGGGCAGTGCTAACTATCCACGGGAAAAATAGTATTCAACCCCCAAAAGAAGATGGTTTGACCCTCCTGGAAGTTTAACATGGTGAGGGGGATGTATTCTTAAATGGGTTCCAGTTTGACGATGGACAGGCCGTACAAATGCTCTTAAAGGAGAAAGAGAGTTATGTCAATCCCTATGCTGTTACAATGATGAGACGTATGTCTTACTTTCTGGGAATGGGGTTGGGTCACAAATCGCAAGGAATTTCAGAGCTCATCCAAGTGTTGCTGACCTCGCAATGCTTCGGCCATGGATATAAGCCGACAGAAGAAGATCTAGAAGAACCAAGGAAAATGCAGAGAGGAAAGAAATGCAAGTATGAAGGAACGTTGAATGGTTACTTTGTCAAGGAAGGTGAAGACTTTCCTTACTACGATTTTCCAGAACCATAGTTTGATGAAGAGACCAACCAGAGGTTGCCCGGGCTGAACATCTTCTTCAGTCACAAATTATTTGATTCCGAGGGAGAGGAAACTGTTAAGAAAGAAAAGGGAAAGAAGATCCAGAAGGAAGAAGACTGGGTAAACGAGCTAGATGACATCAGCATAGAAGCACTGTTTAGTAATCATATGCGCATAATTGACCAGGACTGCTTAATGATGGGCTACAATGCATCAGCTGACTACACCAGGCTCATCGCGGACGTGGCTACGAGAGATGCTAAGAACTGGTCCTTAGAGTCTTGTAATTTGCATGATGTATGTCTCAAATCCGACTCTAAGTTATACGAGTTTTATTCTAACGGGTTGAATGTCGAGTCGAGAAGCACATCTGTCTGTGCATCTTCCCCTGCTGGTGCTTTTGAGCTTATAATCCCTTCTCTCTTTAACATCAATGAAATGAACGAGATTTTTGGTTACTCTGCTCTATTTAATTTATTTTATACGCTTTCTAATGACTTTAAATTCGACGGGATGCCCCTGAAGAAATAAAAGTTTTAATAAAACGAGAAGAAATATGCGCTCAACCTATAACTGAAGAAACTTCGTCAATTAATCTGAGTGATGAAACTAATCCACAAATTGTATAAATTGGTTCTTCATTATCTTTAGCTGAACGTGAGCAATTAATAACTTTATTAAAGGAGTTCAAAGACGTATTTGCATGGTTTTACGAGGTTATGCTCGGTATTGATCCCGATATTGTCCAACACTATATCCCTTTGTATCCCGACGCAAAACCGGTCAAACAGAAATTAAGACGAATACGGCCAGAATGGGCACTGAAGATCGAAGAAGTCCCCAAGCAGATCAACGTTGGATTCCTAATGGTAATTGAGTATCCAAAATGGGTGGCCAACATTGTTCCGGTTCTAAAGAAAGATAGACGCATCCGAGTTTGCGTGTATTTTTGGAATCTCAACAAAGCCATCCTGAAAGACGATTTTCCGTTGTCGCATATTGATGTCTTAGTGGACAGCACAGCAGGACACTCTCTCTTATCATTCATGGACAATTTTTTCGGGTACAATTAGATCTTAATGGACCCTGAAGACAGAAAAAATGACATTCACTACACCTTAGGGCACCTACTGTTATCGTGTGATGCCATTCGATTTGAAGAACGCAGGGGCAACTTATCAAAGGGTTTCCACTACTTTGCTACACGATATGATACATAAGAAAGTTGAGGTGTATGTGGACGATATGATAGTAAAGTCCAAGGATCGGGACAGTCACATCATAGCACTGTAAAAATTCTTTGAAAGGATTAAAAAGTACAAAATGCGGCTCAACCCACAGAAGTGCGCCTTCTGAGTCACTACAAGCAAAATGCTCGGATTTATGATTACCCAACAGGGTATCAAGGTAAATCCATAGAAAATCAAGGCAATCGCAGAAATGCCTCCTCCAAAAATCGAGCGAGAAGTCAGGAGCTTTCTAGGCAAGATACAGTTCATCGACCGATTCATAGCCAAGCTGACAACCACCTGTGAGCCATTATTCTACCTGTTAAAGAAAGGGGTCAAGTTTGAATGGGATCGAAAATGCTAAGATTCCTTTGAAGCTGTGTTAGTACTTGCAAAACCCACTTGTTCTGGCTCCTCCCGACCCTGATAGGCCACTGATTCACTATGTGTCAATGACTGACTTGGCTTTGGGATGCATGCTAGCACAAGAAGGAGAAACTGGAGTTGAGAAAGCAGTATAACATGCTTACTTTGTCAAGAAATAGATGCTAACATGATGTAGATGCTGGTATGATCGAATAATTCTTAAAGATCGAGTCAAGATCTAAAGGGAGCACAAATGAGCAAGTCAAAGATCGAGTCAAGATCTAAGAACTCGACTGGAGATAAGATAATTAAAAGGATCGAGAAATTATCTTAACCGAAAAGGCAGCAATGAATTGATCAGTCTAGTCAAGACCTAACAATTCGAAATGATAATGGGATAAGGATAACTAAAAGGTCGAGTAAAGACTTTAAAATCATCCTTATCGGAGAGAACCACGAATTAATAGATCGAGTCAAGATCTAAAAATTCGGGACGAATACGGGATAAAAATAATTAAAAACCAAGTCACAGTTTAAAATTAATTTTATCGAGAGGAGAAATCATGAATTAATAGATCGAGTCAAAACCTACAAATTCGGAACGAGGCACGAGATAAAAATAATTGAAAGCCAAGTCACGACTTAAAATTAAATTTATCGAAGAAAACATGAATTAATAGATCAAGTCAAGGCAAAAAAATTCGTAACGAGGCACGAGATAAAAATAATAAAAAGCCAAGTCACGGCTTAAAATTAAATTTATCGAAGAAAACATGAATTAATAGATCGAGTCAAGGCCAAAAAATTTGGAACAAGGCATGAGATAAAAATAATTAAAAACCAAGTTACGACTTAAAATTAAATTTATCGAAGAAAATCATAAATTAATAGGTCGAGTCAAGACCTAAAAATTTAGAACGAGGCACGAGATAAAAATAATTAAAAGTCAAGTCATGGCTTAAAATTGTTCCTAGTCTTCTACTAGGAGTGTAGGGTTTGCCTGGCGCACTAGGGCTTGAGAGATTATCCCGGCTCATTAGGACTTAGGGTTCCTAGTCTTCTAGGGTTTGAAAGATTTTCCTGGCTCACTAGGGCTTAGGGTGCCTTGTCTTCTAGGGCTTGAGGGAACCGAAGAGTCGTCACACACACAGGAACCTAGGGTTTTTATTGCTTTCAGCATAGCTTTGCACATCACTTACTTGGTCTGCTCTTATATTTTCTGCTTGTCTTCTTCTTTTCAGGTTGGCCATTACATCAGAGGCTTCAGAGGTTCTGCCTCTGGAGAGGTGTTGGAGTGGTATGATGCCCTCCCTGTTCCCAGTTGGTCTATCATCGATGCATTCGATTTTTCTTGGTTCATACCCTTATTTGGTAGGACGAGCAACGACCGGGTATGGCTGACTGCCTTGGCTGAGCGGTGGTGGGATACCACCAATACCTTCCACTTTACCGCGTTTGAGACTACTCTGACGCCTCTGGACTTCTTTATGATTACCGTCATCTCGGTTGGAGGAGCCCCTATTCCATTTGATCCATCCGTCGCCTGCTCTGTTGACGTACTGATGTATCTGCTCGGGGCTATTCCAGTGCAGATGGACAGAGACCAAGTCTGATATACGTGGTTCTTTGAGCACTTCAGACACTTCCACTGCACCGAGCCCCGCCACTTCGAGTGGGTCACCCGGGAATTTCTAATCTATATGTTCGGTACCTCCTTGTTTTCGAACAAAGAGAACACCGTTCATTTACATTACCTCAGTGCCTTAGCTCGTCTTAACTGGGTTGCTTCTTTTGACTGGGGAGGAGCTACTCTGGCTACTCTCTATGGCTTTTTGCGGACTCTGACCCGGTTTTCCTAGGAGCTCAACATAGGCGGATACTAGAGGGTCTGGGAGGTATGATTTAGTTTCTGCGTATTTCCATTCATTTCTTTTATCCATTATCCATCATCTTCTTGCTAACATCTTCTTTTTTTTAGCTTTAGATTTATGAGTTTCTTGGGCTTCATGTCCCGGTGAACTCCTCAGCAGACCCTTTAGTCATTCCTCGAGCGGCCCGGTGGTCCCGAGGCCTAAAGGAAAAAATGGCTGGAGGGAAGGACATATACTGGTTCCAAGTATCGTTGGACCGGTTGACCCTTGACCAGGTATCATTTTACTGTTTACTATATTGCATCATGTTCACTGCTGTTCACTGCACTGCATTGTTCTTTGTTCTGCATGGATCGCTGCACATTGATTATCATATTGTACTGCATTCACTGCTCATTGTTTATTGCATTGCACTGTACTTTGAACTGCTGCAGGTTCACTGGGATGTCTAGAGAGGGGTAGAGGATCGGGCCAGCGTAGATCTGATGCGCAGCCGGACCTCACCTCAAGGCGGATCCTACTAGAGGGTCCATTTGGTCGGGAGTACTATCTCGGAGAGCGAATGGTCTACCAGTCGCTCGGCCTTGATCACTTTCGAATATCAGTGGTTCCTCCAGTACGCATGTACCGGACCGATCTCCTAAGTTGCGTCAATCTCCTTTTGGAGATGGTGGGGACTTACACTTCAGAGCTCCTAGTACCGGAGGGGGATTACACTGCATGGGCCCAGGCCCATTTATTCGGTCCATTCGGACTCAGCCTGGTTGCCTCTGGTGGTAGGCGGAGAAGACGGGCACCGGAGGCTGCTGATGCCGGTACTGCTGGAGCTGCTGGTGGTAATGCTACTGTTGGAGGGATGAGAGGCCCATAGATTTCGTAGGATGTCCAAACTGTAGCATTCGGCTTCCCCGTTTCGCTAGTATCGGCGTTTAGGGTTGACATCGGCCAGGTTTGTCTTTCACCTTTCCTTCAGTTACTTACCAATTTTACTTGTTTAGTTTTTTAGAACTGTTCTCTTTTATTCTTTATAGATTGACCAAGCTTCGCTAAACCGTACGATGCTGATGGTCACCAGCCTGAAGGCACTCGTCCAGCAGATGGATGTCACGATGCGAGCAACCGGCATTACTTTCACGCCAGTGGCCATTGTGAGTATCTTACACGTTCTTTCAGGTTTTTTGCACTTTCTTTCATTATTTTGTTATGAGTTTTACTTCTCTTTTGACAGCCCCCCGTACCACCTGCCGTTATCATCTAGCCGCAGGCCCTCGCTCCTTCTCCTGCTCCAGTCCCAGCCCCAGCTTTAGGCCATGGATCCCGTGCCGCCTCTTTCAGAACTCGCTCCAGGGGATCCATCTCTTCTGCCAGGAGTCGCTCCAGAGCCATATCTTCTTCCTCTGGCGGCGATGGTGATGATAGCGATGACACCAGGAGGCTCTTCGAGGACGTCAATTCGGACGAGGCTGGTCCTTCCTCCTGTCGGGTTCACTCGAGGCTTTATTAAGAGAGAGAGAAAGAGCTTCCCCCTAGTTACATTTTCATGATACATTCTGATACATTTATTTTTGATACATTTGGTTTTTATGGGCCTGCATGCCCCTGCTATTGGTTATTGGGCCTAGGTGCCCCAATTTACATGTTGATACATTCT
The DNA here is from genome assembly GCA_034768845.1 of Heliamphora exappendiculata. NCBI lineage: Eukaryota > Viridiplantae > Streptophyta > Magnoliopsida > Ericales > Sarraceniaceae > Heliamphora > Heliamphora exappendiculata. The sequence goes on along the minus strand of JAOTRH010018577.1, from coordinate 8,964 downwards.
GCCATTTTTTTAATGTATTTACGAGCCTTCGTGCTATTTTCATGTTTATCTGCTGTATGACTTTTTTTTCATTTGCTGCTCAAACTGCCTTTGATGTACGATACAAATGTCAAAACTTACGCAGAATGAAGAAACCACAAACTGATACATGCCCGCTACCTTTTAACATGGTGGTCGCCATAATACAACATAGCAGTCGCCTGGTCAAAGGGATGATGTCACTGTACGATGCCCTTTCAAGTTAGCGGTCGATCATTCCCGGGGGGTGGTCACCATATTGATTGTACTTTTTTCTATTTTTTCTATCTTTAGTCTTTCCATGCTTTATAAATAAAGCCCCAGAGGCCCCATTTTATGTTATTCTTACTCAGATGGCTAGTCCCTTTTCTTAATGGATTGAGGCATTCTCCCATTTGAACGTTTGAACTTTGCCCCTTTTGGTATCAACTCCTTATTTTCTCTCATGGCCATAAAGATTGACGGACCTTTATTGGAAGCTGTTGCTCGACTATGGGATCCACAGTCCCATGTCTTTCGATTTGGCTTCGAAGAGCTACACCCCATTGTGGAGGAGTTTGCTACTATTTTGGACCTGACTTCGCGGGGTTCCAATGTTGTTCCCACTTTCTTCCTTTTAGCTTGGTAGCAGGTGATGCAACTCTTTGGTCTATCTAGGGTAGAAGCTTCTTTTTTGACATTAGGGGACAGTCTTGACATTCCATGGATTATTGAGAGGTTCTGTCCTACCGACGACCTTAGCGACCTTGACTTTCAGCTGCGTCGTCGTTATGCCCTTTGTTTATGTCTTCTTGCCCAGTATCTTCTCATCCCTCCTGACGGGCGAGCTAGTTGCGCACTGGTTGATATTGGAAGTCAGATGTGGATGGGGAAGGATTTTATACCACTTGTTTTAGCCAAGACACTGTTGGGCATAAACGATGTTCATCGTGGTGAGACCACTATTTTTACCCGTAGCCCCTTACTTCTTCAAGTAAGCTCAAACCTTTATCTTCATCGGTCTTTTGTCAAGGCTTTTCTCTTATTGGTCTAACTTTTGCTATAGATTAGGTTGATGGAGAAAGTGAATCTTGTGCAAAAATCACCTACTAATAAACACAGTGCCGTAGCTTTACTCTATCGTCCTTACTACCAAATATGCAGCACTAAGGCAACCTGGCGACAGTACCTCTCATCTCTGGCTGGTCCAGATATCACCCGGCAGTGCCCCTAGTGGCAAATCCCTGCTATGACTCTGACTACCATGGATCACCCTGGTGTTTTGCTGATTGGTCTGCGTTAGACTTTTTTCTATTATCCTCGCCGGATCATACGGCAGTTCGGTGGTAATCAAATCATCCTTCATAGTATCTGAGGCTGTTTATTTTCATCTGCACTACGGGCCCTGTTTCTAACATTATATCAGGATGCCTGGCCGTCTTGTTCACTGATGAAGATGCAGGAGTTGCAGTGTCCCGAGCTTTTTACCGGGTATAGGACATGGGTGATGCAAGATAGGGAGAAGAAAGACAAAGAAGAAGGGAAACAGGTAGCAAAAGGGAGGAAAACTTGAGGCACCTTGCTTTGTTTTAAAAATTTCATTGCTTTCCTTTTATTTTGTTTGTAGAGTTTGGGACTTGCGTGCCCTCCCTTTTATTTTCAAAACTTTGTAACTCCAATTAAAGTAATGAAAACTCCCGCTTTATGTTTATGTTTAAAATTATCTAAAGTTTTTTTTAGTTCAATTAAATGACTTTATTATCAAAACTCAAAGATAAATTTGCATTGGTCTTACTCAAATTCAAAGATGGTTAAAAATAAAGAATGCGGTCAGACTTCTTAAAAGAAGCTGGCATACGTATCCCAAAAAAATGGAATCAGGCCATAACGTAGTTCGAGTTTGGTTTGCACTCAGGTATTGATGCTCTCCTTTTGTGATGCCCTAATTTTTATCAAGGTCAACCTTTCAAATTTTTAGCCTTGCGGGCTACTCTAACTTTTACCTGAGCCGCCTTTTTGATTTTCAACTCAGCGAGTTTTCATTTTTTCTTTTTTTTTAACTCAATGATAATACTTTTTGAGTTGACCGAGGTTAACTGGAGTGGAGAACACATTGCCATCCAAATCCATAATGATGACTGCACCACCAGTTATAATGGTTTTGATGAGAAACGGTCCGGACTAGTTTGGCTTGAACTTGCCTCTCGAGTCAACGATAGGAGCTCTGATTTCCTTAAGAATCAAATCTCTTTCCTTGGGATCTTGGGTCTTGACCTTCTTATTGAATACTCGAGCTATCCTCCTTTGGTATCTTTATACATGAAACAGAGCCTGCAACCTTTTTTCATCAAATAAGAGCAACTCTTCCATCTGGTTCCTCTACCATTTTGCCTCTGAAATACTAGCATCGGCCACTACCTTAGGGAAGGGATTTCCACCTCAATGGAGAGCACGGCTTCCATCTCGTACACTAAAGAGTATGGCGTGGTTCTTGTTGAAGTTCTGATGAACGTCATGTATCCCCAAAGTATAAATGGTAGATGTTCTGGCCATTCCTTGTCTGAGTTGATCGTCTTTTGCAGAATTTTCTTGATGCTTTTGTTTGCTGCCTCGACTACCCTATTGGTTTGCGACTGATATGGTGAGGACTTGTGAGCCACTATCCGATATTCTTTAAAAAGATCCAAGACCTCTCTTCTTGGAAATGTGAGTCATTATCCGAGATAACCTCATGGGGGACCCGGTATCGACAAATAATGTTCTGCTTGGTAAAATTGGCAATGTAACACCCCGGTCCGAACCCTAGTAATAATCACCTAGACTGTAACAACTCGACCCGAATCCTAGTTGTAGAAGCCTAGACTATAACTACCCGTAGAGTGATCTAGCCTAAACCCTAGTATTAGCGACGATTAGACAATGAGAACTTAAGTCGCTACATGAACAATGGAAAACTCTAGCTCAACCCGAAACTCTATATTGAACCGAAAACCCTAAAAAGGCTAAATACTCAGAGGTAAAACCCTAACACTCAGAAAAGTCTCAGAACAGATTAAATTAAGTAAATAACATAAAATATTAAATTAAAAATTAAAAATTCTCATAATTAAGGTAAAATGACAATTTTATCCCTAGTACAGCAAAAAGTCTTAAAATCTAAAATTTCACACACGGATACCCAAAATCAGATATTTATATACAATTAATTAATAAAATACAAAATAACAACAAAAATAATCAAATTGCCCTTGCATAGCCCACCACCTAGGAGAATATTCCCAAAAAGATACTTTTTGTCCTTTTAAGCAAAAAAATGAGAAATAAATGTATAAATTAAGCATTATTTTGATCTAATACTTTTTATACAAATAAAATATATAATAATATAATAATATAGGTCAACAAAAGTAAACAAATAATAATTTAAAATTTTTACACAATAAATAAGTTAAAAAACTAATTGTAGTCAAACTAGCTTAATTAAACTTAAAGGCCTACACTTATTTAATTAATTACTATCAAAATTATGAGAAATCATAGAAGGAATAAATTAATTATGAATACATTAATATAATAGGTTTTAGTAGGTTTAGATACCAAAAAGATACATAAAATTAATATTTTATGCATTTATATTCACGAAAATACACCAAAATACAATTTAAAACCCTAATTAAATACAAAATTAGCTTTTTAGTCTCCCAAACAGGCATGGCTGAAGCCCCATATGCAAAATCAGATATACACCTCTCTCAAATAATTTCTACCACCCCATGCAACCAATAGGAACTAAGAAAAATTTAAAATTTAAATTTTATGTAATTATTATGTCTTCACTGTATTTTTGTTATAAAAATACACCAAACACACCTTGTCCTCTAGGCATATTCGGCTGAGAGAGTGAGGGACCAAAAAATTTCTAAGTATTTTCAAAGAAGAAGGAGAGAAGAAGAGAGAAGGAAGAAAGCAGGAGAGAATCAAGGAGGCAACAAAACTAAGTCCATCTCTTCCTCAACTTTTTAGGCATCAAAAGAGATAATCAACTCCCTTGAACCTTTTGATATTCTCCCTTAAGATACCCTTCAATCCATATCTATAACAAACCCTAAGAAAAAGAAATGAAGAATAACTCAAAATAAGGTGTTGTGGATGCTAATAATGGATTGCTAGGGTAAGATTGTGCTTTGTATGTGCTTGCATGTGTATATTTTTGAGTTTTATGACTTGTGTATATTCTGGAGTTTTTATTTATGTGATTTTATAACATGCATGCAAAGAAAACATGTCAAAAATGTACACAATATAAGCTAAGCAACCAAAACCCGAAGTAACTTAATTTTCTGGATTTACTTACTTTCTGCCACCAACTTTAAAACATCATAACTAATTATAAAAAAATGATCTTAAAGTGATTTTTGTGTCCAGAGCTAGATGTTTGAGTTCCCTTTCATAAAAAATTTGTTTGAAGTGATTTCGTTGGGTGGAATTTCAGATAACTCATTTTTTCCAAAGAGTATAAGATCTTGACAACTTTGAGTTGCAAACCTAAAACTCTAAGTTAAAGTGAGAAATGAGCTTAGGTCAAAACATAACACTTGTAGAGAACATATTCATCTTTTCGTCCACAGCAAATTAGCCAACAATATGAAGTCTTGAAGGGTCAAAACAACTTCCAAAATCACTGTTGAGGTTCGGTGACTGACAAACCTCTCCGTCACACATTTTTGTGTGATTAGAAACTTAACTTTTTAGAAGTCAAATCCCAAAGTGGTAAATATGAAAAATGTAGCTAACATATGAAAAAAAATACTGAACAAATATTAGCCCCAAATACCCTCGGATGATGCTCCAAAGATTTTAGCATTGTCTGTTAAAAACACATTCTGCTGACCCTTTTTAGGCTGACTGAACCCTTTTTACAAATTGGCCAAAATCTCAAACATTTTCCAAACAACGTATCCTAGCACAAAACATAAAACTTGTAGGGGACACTTTAAACTAAAACCTCACCAAAACTCAGACCTAGAACCCTTGAACTGTTGCCCCAAAACAGTAGCCAACAGAGGCCTAATTTCTATGTTTTTTTCTGTAAATGCTGAAGAATTTTTACTAAAATAAAATAAATGACCTTTTTACCTTATGAACTCACCTTGGTAATAAATATGAAAGTTATAGAAAATATTTTTATCTAATTGGTGTTAGAAGCTCAAAAATTTTAATGAATGTCTAAGTACTTCAAAACGCTGTCGCAACTTTAAAACTAACAATTAAACTTGTACCTAAAATTGGTTAAGTGCTCGAATAGTGTGTTACCTATGAGACTTGAGTATGTGAATCTTATATGAATTTTGTGAGTAATTAGTGTATGAAATTGACGCTTTTAATGAAATAAACTCATGTTGATGGTTTGATTCTATGTTGCTTAAATTATAGTTATGCTTCGCATGATTGTACTTGATGCTTTAACAAGTTGTATCATGTGCCATATCATATTCATATGTCATGCTATGATTAATTTCACACAAGAAGTATATTGCACATCATGAACATTCTTGCATGTCATCTTGGGTTATCGGAGTACCTTTTGTGCCCTTCAATTGGGTTGAGTAACATGGAAATCATTATTTCAGTGGTTGTGGATCTAGGACGTCCCTAGTTGCCATATTGATATTAAATTGGAGGTTTTTAATTAAAAAGGGGGGATTTAGGCACCATGGGTTTGTCACTAGATTTATTTAGACTTTGGGTTGACGCTTAACAATTACTGTAGTACTTAATGTGGGACCATTGGCCCGTATAAGGGTGGTTGATAACTGGGTGGCCTACCCCCACGTCGTTGCCATTGAGTAAAATTGTTGAGGCATGTAGCCAAGGAGAGCGTTTACCTTTCGCAATGCCATCAAGTCTACTCTGTAATTCCTGGCGTGGAATTCATGATTCTGTTCTGGAAGTACTTTGGGTTAGGCATCTGCATTACATTCATCTGCATCACGCATTCGCACCACTGTTCTTATATGTGCTTGTCCTGTCAAAAATAATAAATTGTCTATATCTCTGCCCCCTTAAATTTCTATTGGGTATTATATGATATGTATAGTAGGATATCTTGTTGTAAGTTTGTTAGACGGTTTAGAAAATTTGCTTCTAGGCTTCGGCTCATGGCATTCGTGCCACAGGTAAAGAAGAAGAACAATTTGAGGAGGGTATACGTTCGTAGGAGAAGAAGACCTCGAGTAGCAGGGAGAGAAGCAGGAGCTGGTTAACCCTAACAGTGCCACTTGAAGACGTAAGATGTTTACTTTTTGATTTTTTGTTTAGTTTTTCCATGGGCATATTGTAACTTTTGTTGAAATCTTCTGGATGACTGTAATTATTAAGTATTTGGAACAACTCTGAATCGTTAATGATGTAGTAGTTATCTTATGTATTTATGAATGTTCAGCTAGAATATATCTCTTATTTATAGTTACATATGTCCTGACATGCCCAAAAAATGGGATGTCACAGGCAACATGTGACGCTTTTAATACCGAGTAGAAGGCGGCTTCCACCCACTTGGTAAAGTAGTCAAAGGCTATTAAAATGAACTCATGCCCATTTAATGCCTTCGGTGTTACCTTACCGATTACATCAATTCCCCATATGAGAATGGCCATGGCAATGTCAGGTTATATAACTGAGATGGGGGTACGTGCATAAGGTTTGCTTGAATCTGACACTTACGACATCTCCGCATGAACTGTATACAGTCTATCTCCATTGTCATCCAAAAATACCTTTATCGTAGGATCTTCTTGGCTAACATGTTCCCACTCATGTGTGGTCCACAGACTCCTGCGTGTATCCCTTTCATCAGTTCCTGGCCTTCTTTAATGCTAACACATAGCTTATTGATCCCAGAATGCCCTCGTTTATATAGTCTTCCCCTGCAAATGACAAACTATGCAGATAATCGTCGTATTGCCATTTTGACCTTTTTGCTAGCAAACTTGGGGTATTCTCCTTTCTCTATAAAGTTCAGAATGTCAAAATACCATGGAAATTCATTAGTGCTTTTCTCGACCACAGCCGTCGTCTCATATGTCGGCTTTCTTTTCTATTCAATTATCAAGGGCTTTATTCTAACCCTGGATAGCATGTCAATCATGGATGCTAAGGTGGCCAGTGCGTTGGTGAACTTGTTCTGCAGTCTTGGCACATGGGTAAAGATCACTGATTCGAAACATGGTAAAAGCTTCTCCAGCTCTTGATGGTAGAGAATGAATGTCACATCCTTAACCTTCCATTCTTCTCTTGCTTGTGAAACCACCAATGCCGAATCTCTGATGACTTCCAGCTTCCTTATCCCTAATTCTAAGGCTGCCTCCAATCCAGCTAAACATGCTTCATACTCGGCCTGATTGTTGGTAACTTCAAAATTGAGCTTCAAAGACAAAGGAACGTGTGATTCATTAGGTGTGACAAGAAGGACTCCTATTCCATAGCCATATTGATTGGATGCGCCATCAAGATATAGAGTCCATTTGTCATTCCCGACTTTCATCAGCTGTTCATAAGGAAACTGGAACTCTGTATCATCACCCCCCTCAACTAGTTGGTCGGCCAGGAATTTTGCCACTGCTCTACCCTTGACTGACTTTCGGGTGACATATTTGAGGTCAAATTTTGATAACAACAGCAACCATCGAGCCAACCTTCCTGTCAGTGCTGGCTTTTCAAATAGGTACTTCAACGGGTCCATCCGAGAGATGATATTCACCGTGAAAGACAGCATGTAATGCCTCAGTTTTCGGGAGGCCCAAACCAAAGCCCAACATGTCTTTGCTAGTGGTGAGTATCGTATTTTTGACCCTATCATCCTTTTGCTCAAGTAGTAGACTGCCTTTTTTACCCCAGTTTCTCCTTCTTGTGCCAGCATACATCCCATAGCTGAATCAATCACTGACAAATAGAGGATCAGTGGCTTATTAGGTTCGGGAGGAGCTAGAACTGGTGGATTTTGCAAGTATTGAAGCACGACATCGAAGGCGTCTTGGCATTTCTGATCCCATTCAAACTCGACTCATTTCTTCAGCAAACGGAAGAGAAGCTCACAAGTAGTTATCAGTTTTGCGATGAATCGACTGATGAATTGTATTTTACCCAGAAAGCCCCAGACTTCTCGCTCGATTGTCACGCCCCAAACTCTGGGTCCCGTGAAACATCTACAACAACCAGATATAACCCAACCCAAAAATACACTATCAAAGCTAAATCATACATGCATTATATATAAACGCCAAACGGAAATATTACACGGCTCCAACGCCTGAAAAACATGTTATAAGCATACATGTAACAAAAGAACAAAAAGGGAAGACTATAGCTCTTCCATCTTCTCTGGCACGTCCAGATCAACCAGCGTGACCCGTACTTGAAGAAAAATAAAATCCCACACCGTGAGCCAAAGCTTAGCAGATTTTAAACAACACATGCAGTATAAACTAAACATACTCGATAAACGAAATGCAGTTTTTGACTCTCTTTCAAGCCATTAAAACAATTTAAAAACAGTTTTAGATCACGACTCACCAGAGCCAGAAAACCATTTTCACATGCAAGGGAAAGCGAGGATAAAAACTATTTTTTAACTCATCAGAGCTTTGAAAACGATTCAAGTATTACGACTCCCGCAGGCCGTCAATACAGTATTTCGACTCCCGCAGGCCGATAATAAGTTTTTAAGAAAATTGGTATATCTGTCCCAATATGCAATTCATGCAACACATGTACACGTGCCTCTTCAGGACCTCGTTTCAGCCTTCAGATATCGCACACACACACACACCCACATCTGTGCCTCATCAGGATCTCGTTTCAATCTGTCAGATATCGCACACACACCCACACCCACACCCGTGCCTCATCAGGATCTCGTTTCAATCCGTCAGATATCGCACACACACCGGCTTTCGCAGCCTACCTCAT
>JAOTRH010018556.1:0-22345 GCA_034768845.1 Heliamphora exappendiculata | reverse complement strand
GTATCTGAATCAACCGACATGGCAGAAAATAAAGTTAATTTGACAGCCCTGATGAGGGCTATTACCGAGATACAGCGAGCTGTGGAGCAACAGACCTAAGCTCAAAACCAGTGCCAGGCACAGATACAAGCAATTTAGGCCCGTATGCTTGGTGTGAATGGACAGCCAGATAATGTGAACGAGAATGGCAAAGATTTCTGAGATGACAACCAAGGGCTAGAAATACCGCAGGTTGCTGTACCACCTTGGGTTCCCCACCCGGTGGTGGTAGAAGAAGAGATTACTGCTCAGTCTAGGGAATCCACGCTGGTGGAGAAGGTTGACAGAATGGAGAAGGTACTGAGAAAGGCAAAAGGAGTAGAAGAATACATGCTGGATGTAGGCGATTTATGCCTGTTCCCAGATGAAATACTGTCAAAAAAGTTCAAAATGCCAGTGATGGAGAAGTTCGACGGCACCGGAGATCCCCGCATTCATCTGAGAATGTATGTCAGAACCCTGTCCCCCATGGGGGTCGATGACCAACTTAAGGCTCAGTTATTCCACCGATCACTTTCTGGGGTAGCACAAAGATGGTTCCTCTCTCTGGAAGTGGCTAAGACTAGAACCTGGGGAGATATAGCCACTGCATTCATCAGTCAATACAGTTATAATATCCAGCTAGATGTAACCACTCGAGAGCTAGAGACCATTCGTTAAGAAAGCAAAGAGTCATTTGTGGACTTTCTGACCAGGTGGAGGAGAAAGACAGCTAAAATGACAAATCGACCAACAGAAAAGGCACAGGTGAAGATTCTAGTCAAGAATCTCCAATCTCCTCTGAAGCATTATTTGATCACACAACCGCTCTTCACATTTGAGCAGTTGTTTGATGCTGGGGTTCAGATAGAAGATGTAATCTAATCTGGTGATATCGAGGAGGCTGAGCCAAGCCAAAAGCCGAAAAGACCTTACCCATCCAACAACCAAAACCATCACACCTCTTCCACTAACCTTGCATCTCGCTCTAACGTGGTGAATTTGCTAAACCCCCAATCAGATCGACCAAATTATTCACCTTCATCACTTCCTCCGAGAAATGACCAGTCGTCGCAGCAAAAAATGCCAAGGAGAGTTTTTACTCCCCTTAATATCTCTCTGTCCACGACCCCAAATCGACTTGTCGAGGAAGGGTTGATAAAGCTTCTTGACCCAATACCGCCTCCTAACCCTTTACCGCTACGCTACGATCCCACCCTATATTGCTCATACCATCAGAGCCACGGACACCCAACCGACAACTGTTTGAAACTCTGCCATGGCATTCAGGATCTCATTGACAATAAGGTCATTCCACCTCCATCTGCACCGAATGTCACAGCTGATTTTTAAATTCTTGTATTTTGTATGATTCAAGTCTTGAGTTAAGTCGGAGTCTTATAATTTTTTTCTTTGTTCAAGATCAGTTGGATGTCGAGTCCGAGGGAACGTCTGTCTATGCACCCTCTTCTTTTACCTTCAAGTTTGTAATCCATGCTCTCTTTGGTATCAATGAAATAAACGAAGGTTTTGATTGTTCTGCGGGTTGCGCCACATCTTATACTTCTTGATTCTTTCAAAGAATTTGTGCAGCACTATGATATGGTCGTCTCGATCTTTGGACTTCACAATCATGTCGCCCACATACACCTCGACGTCTTCATGTATCATGCAACGAGGTAGTGGCAGCCCTTTAGTAGGTTACCCCAGCATTCTTCAAATTGAATGGCGTCACGCGATAATAGTAGGTGCCCCACAATGTAATAAATGTCATTTTTTCTCTGTCTTCAAGGTCCATTAAGATCTGATTTTACCTGGAGAAGCCATCCATAAACGATAAAAGAGCGTGCCCCACTATGCTATCTACCAAGGCATCATTGTGCAGTAATGGAAAGTCGTTATTTGGACTAGCCTTGTTGAGATTCCACAAATTCACACATACTTTGATTCATCCATCCTTCTCCAAGACTGGCACAATGTTAGCCACCCACTTCAGATACTCAGTTACCATAAGAGGGAAATGTTAGCCCCAGCATTTTGGATGTGGTCAGCCCGGGCATATCCATAGACTCTGTCCCATAGAGGGAAATGTTCAGGGTGTGACAGGAGCGTCTGTTCCCTCATCTGTACAGAGGCGACAGGCTCCGTAGCAGCCTAGGGCTCAGACGTCTAGGTTTACGGAAGGAGGTACTTCAGCGCAGTCAGTGAGACAGCCATCGACTCAGAGTTATGGTGGACAGACTAGACTACCGCAGGCCAGGGCTTATGTTCTTGCTGATCGTAGTGCTTTCAAAGCACCAGTGGCGTCTGATGCTACGGTTACACCAGCCATGATCAGAGGTACTCTTCTAGTCTTTAGATCATGGGCCAATATTCTCATCGACACAGGAGTATCACATTCATTTATATCATCTGCATTTGTATCTGCTTTGGGGTTGGAAATGGACTGGTTGGGTAGCACCTTATATGTGGAGACCCCAGTTAGTGCGAGTGTGACGCTAAGCCTTGTCTGTAGATCCTGTGTGCTGGAGGTTGTCGGTCCTTGTTTAGAGTTTGATTTTATCATTCTAGACATGACCACGTTTGATCTCATTTTAGGGATGGACTGGCTGACTACCTACCATGCCTTTATAGATTATGAGTGACGGAGAGTGTCGATCAGTACGCCGGAGGGTGACTGCTTTTACTTTTTGGGTGATCGAGATGAGGGCTTGATATCTATGCTAGGAGTCACCCGGGATCGAGGGGATTTGGGTTTTCTCTTTTCTACACTCAGGTTAGATGAACCAGTTGGGGTTCGAGGAGTGTTACCCCCTGTGGTGTGCGACTATTCGGATGTCTTCCCTGATGATCTGTTTGAGTTACCACCGAGCCGAGATGTGGAGTTCTCCATTAATCTTGTTCTGGGAGCTGCTCCTATCTCTATGCCATCGTACCATTTTGCACCGGCTGAGTTGCAAGAACTCAAGGTGCAGTTACATAAGTTGCTAGATAAGGGGTTTGTGTGGCCCAGGACATCGCCGTGGGGAGCTCCAGCTCTCTTTGCAAAGAAGAAGGATGGTTCATTACGATTGTGTATAGATTACAGGAAGTTGAACCAGGTGACGGTGAAGAATAAGTATCCGATGCCGAGGATTGACGACTTGTTTGATTAGTTGAGGGGGTCCCGTTGCTTTTCAAAGATTGACTTGAGGTCAGGATATCATCAGCTGAGGATTAGGGATGAGGACATAGTGAAGACCGCTTTTCGGACTCGCTATGGTCACTATGAGTTCCTGGTTATGCCATTTGGTTTGACGAACGCGCCGACTACATTTATGGATCTGATGAACCGTATCTTCCACCCTTATCTGGACAGTTTTGTGGTTGTGTTTGTGGATGACATTCTTGTCTATTCACCCACGAGGGAGACGCATGAGGAGCATCTGCATGTTGTTTTGTAGCTTCTAAGAGAACATCGCTTGTATGTGAAATTTGAGAAGTGCGAGTTTTGTATAACGGAGGTGAGATTCCTTGGACATGTGGTGTTGAAGGATGGGGTATTAGTGGACTCGACGAAGACTGATGCAGTGACAGATTGGCAGCAACCAAAGAATGTTTTTGAGATACGCAGTTTTCTCGGTCTGGCAGGTTATTATGAGCGGTTTGTGAATGACTTCTCTAGGCTTGCAGCACCGATGACGCGTTTGACGCGAAAGGGAGTCACGTTTGTATGGAGCGAGTCCCGTGAGTCTGCTTTCCAGGAGCTGAAGCAGAGATTGACCAGTGCACGCGTGCTGATTATTCCTGAGTGAGGTTTGGGTTACACAGTGTACTGCAACGCTTCACATGAGGGTTTGGGGTGCATTCTGATGCAGGTGGGTAAGGTTGTAGCTTATGGATCCCGACAGTTGAAGACACATGAGAGGAACTACCCGACACACAATTTAGAGTTCGCAGCTGTGTTCTTCGCCTTGAAGACATGGCGTTACTATCTCTATGGTGATCATTTCGAGGTCTTCTCTGATCACAAGAGCCTAAAGTACTTATTTTCATAGAAGGACTTAAATCTTTGCCAGTGACGATGGATGGAGTTGTTGGAAGACTATGACTTTGATTTGCAGTACCATCCGGGTAATGCAAACGTCGTAGTTGATGCACTTAGTAGGAGATGTCACGGCTCATTAGCTTCAATGGCTATGCGAGAGTGGGACTTGCTTAGGGATGTTGGGGAGTTTAATCTGTGTCTTGGGGAGACAGTGGGAGGTGCGACCTTATATGCAGTTGCTTCATAGCCTGCTTTAGTTGCACGTGTGTTGGAAGCTTAGAGGATCGATCAGGAGGCTCAAATGATATGGGACCGCATTGCCAGTGGGATAGATACAACAGGATGGGTGATGAGTTCAGATCAGAGTTTGAGGCTGTTAGGTGATTGTTTTTTCTAGAGTCGTGACGTGCTGAGGTGCTACATGAGTTTTATCACTCACGTCTTGCAGTGCATCCAGGAGGCACGAAGATGTGTCACGATCTACGCCGTCAGTTTTGGTGGACGGGAATGAAGAGGGATGTGATCCGATTCATCTCTCGTTGCTTACATATCAGCAAGTGAAGGTAGAGCACCAGAGGCCAGTTGGATTATTACAACCGTTACCTGTATATGAGTGGAAGTGGGAGAATGTCACTATGGATTTTGTTTTAGGACTTCCTCGCTCGCCGAGGGGACATGATGCTGTTTGGGTTGTAGTAGATAGGCTGACGAAGTTAGTAAATTTTCTTCCCATTCGAGTGAGAGACTCGGTGGACAGATTGAGCAGATTGTATATTCAGGCGATAGTCTGACTACACGGAGTACCAGTGCCTATTGTTTATGATCGAGACCCGCGCTTTACATCGCGCTTTTGGCAGAGACTTCAGGTGGCTTTCGGGACGAGCTTGACTTTTAGTACAGCTTCTCATCCTCAGATCGACGGTCAGTCTGAGAGGACCATTCAGATTTTAGAGGACATGCTGAGAGCCTGTGTGCTTGATTTTTGGGGTTCTTGGGAGGATCATCTATCATTGGCAAAATTTACATATAACAACAGCTATCAGTCCAGTATTGGGATGGCACCGTATGAGGCTTTGTTTGGTAGGCCATATAGATCGCCTGTGTGTTGAAAAGAGGTGGGAGAGACCACTATTTTGGGACCTAATCTAGTGTGGAAAACGACCGAGGTGATTATAGTGATTCGACAACAACTAGTGACAGCTCAGAGCCGCCAGAAGAGTTATGCTGATCGGAGGAGGAGACCGTTAGAGTTTACCGTGGGAGACCATGTGTTTCTGAAGGTCTTGCCACACAGAGGATTGATGAGATTTGGTCGTAGCGGGAAGCTATCACCACGTTTTATTGGACAATTTGAGATCCTAGAAAGGATTGGGGTGGTAGCATATCGTCTGGCCTTGCAGCCTCAGTTAGCATCTGTGCACAACATCTTTCACATTTTTATCCTTCAAAGGTACGAGCCGGATCCGTCTCATGTGCTGGATTGGACTAAGTTGTGAGTTGATGAGGATGTCACGTATGAGGAGTGCCCGGTGAAGATTATGGATACGAAGGAACAGGTGTTGCGGGGGAGAACGATTGCTTATGTCAAAGTTCAGTGGCTTCGTCACGGGATTGAGTCAGCGACTTGGGAGCTTGAGTCTGGGGTTCGTGAGAGATACGCAGAGTTGTTCACCTCGTGACCTCGTAGTGAATTTTGGGGGTGAAATTCCTTGAGGGGGGAGAGTTGTGAGACCTTGTACCGTTCCTTTTTTATTTATATGCATATTTTTTGTTTTTAGTCACGTTTTAGCGTTTTTGCTTTAATATGCATATTTGTGTTTTGATTCATGTTTTGGTTAATCTGAGCATGAGGGGTTGCTTCCCGGGGTTGTAGGGAGTTTTTGTGCGAATTTTAAAAATTTAAAAAAAAGATATTTTGGAGGCCTATAAATATCTGGAGTTAGATATTTTAAAAAGATATTTTCAAAATCTAACTTCTAAGTTTTCTCCATATTCTCTCTGCCTTCTCTCTAACTTATCGGGGGCTCGGGGCTCGATGTTTAACGATCCAACAGTGGATCCTTGATTTTGGCATCGTGGTCTACGCATCCATCCGAGCGGATTTTGTTTTTGGCGAAGGTCAGATTTGTACGTAGATCGAGACATCGATTGTTTGACCCAACGAGGTAGGATCTCAATTCTACTGCTGCATAAGGGTTGTATATGTAATCTTATGTGTTTTCACCATGTAAATCGCATGAAAATCATTTTTGTTTCAAAGTTAGGGTTTTTGGTTTTAAAACTCTTTTCGGCATTTTAGTTGGATGAAATCAGGTATTGGATGTTTCTTTTGAGGTTTTGTGATAGTCCTAAGCTAGGGTGTGCTTGTGGATATCAAAAACAGCACTTTGGAGGCTTGATTTGAGGTTTGAAATCACAAAATCGTAGCTAAAAACATTTTCTGGGCAAGTTCAGTCGACTGGACCTATGAGTATATTTGACTGGATCTTGAGTTTGGAGGTTCAGTTGACTGGACTCGTGGGGTCAGTCGACTGAAATGTTCTCTGTTTGAAAATGGTATTTTTCCAGAAGGTTTTTAGTCGACTGCGGAGGAGTCCAGTCGACTGAAATGGTGGCTGTTTGTTTTGGCTTTTGGTGGTTTCTTTGGGAAAATGGTTGGGTTTTTTTTTTTTGAGAAAAAGGAGGAGTTTTGATGAAAACTGTGTTTATTAGAGGTTTGGAGCTAACCCTTGGACTTGAGTCTGGCTTCCCAAAATATTTTCATAAAATGTGTATGTTTTTACATGTTTTAGTTTGTTCTCCATTGTTTCATGGATTGAATCTCATGCTTATACATGCATTGTATAACTGCCTTTGGAAAAAACATTTTGAATATGTTTTGTTTTGATCTCCTGGTGATGGATGGATCTATGTACACGTATAATGTACCGGTTTGAGAAATATTTTTAGAAAATTATCTAGATGTACCGGGATGACGTGTATTTGGCACGAGTTATCCTCGGTGTAAGTCCAAAAATGTGCGCAGCGTAGGTACTCAGGTCATTTGGGTTAGTACCTGTAAATTGAGGTGGATGGGTGCTCAGCTCTCTCAGGGTCGTACCCGTAAATTGAGTGGTTCGTCGTGGTGCTCCGTATAGAACTTGTATGTATCTAACCAGTCCCATGATGTATGAGGATTAGATACTGGATAGGGGTCTATAGTTGTTACCTCTATCCCCTTGTGATTGAGTCGGTACATAGGATCATACTCTTCTATTCCACGATGGTACATTCTGCGAGGAAAATGATGTTTTGATTACTATTTTTTCTTAACTGCAGTGGTTTATTTGCATTTGTTGCAATACCTGGTTTGAAGGATGAAAACATGGTTTTATGAAATAAAACTATTTTGGGAGACTTGCGTAGTCTGATGGGAAAACTTGAGAGTTTTGGATAGAAAACCTATTTTGATTTCGTGGTTGAGTTCACTCCAACTATGGGATTGCATATTCCTGCTTTACATTTTATTATCTGTATCTATTGGGCTTCGGCTCACGGGTGAAAATTTTCTGTAAAACTATTTTCAGGTGATGATGTGGATGAGGAGTAGCTTGGTGGTGCCCGCGGTGGCATAAGACTTTTATAATTTTTCTTTTTGGTTTTCTTGTTCCTGAAGACAAGTTTTGTACGCCATGAGGCGATATATTGTACGCATGTTGAACTGTTGTCCTTTATTTATGAGAGATACACTTTGTTGGGCATTCCTTTGGTTTCAACATGTGGTTTTAATGTATGAAAAGCTATATTTTCATATAAAGTGGATGTTTGGTGGATTTTCACGTGACCCGGGCTTTTAGGGGTTCTTTATATTTTTGGATATTCGAACATATTCTTAAATATTCTAAAATATCTAAAAACAATAATAAAAGCTTTTACATAGAAAATGTATGTTTCGAAAGCTCACATTCGAACTAAAAAAGTTTAAACTATCACGATCAAACATGAAAATAACAAAGATTATAAAATTAGAATTATAAAGTCTGCAAAATAGAGTTAGCACAATTCTAAATCTACCCGGTGTTAAGTTTTGTATACTGAAAATCATAATTTTAGTATTTAATTTTATTTTTAATAAAATTATTTTTTTATTTTATGAGAATCTTTATGAGCAATATATATGTATCATTTTTTTAAATGTTATGCATCAATATCTGATATTCAATATATTATTTAATTTGGTATGTAAAGTACGGTTTACACACAGAAGATCAGATTTTAGGTTCTTGCAGAATATAAGTTTTATGTTTACAATTTAGATGGAAATGGACATACGATCGATACGACTGTAGCACAGAGTTTTAGTAGGTATGTCTTGGTTACAGAAAACAGATAATTGCGTTGTCTATTATTCTGACTGTCTGTATTAATACACTTTATGTGTATTAAACATGACATTTAGGATAATTAATTTTATACTGACTATATAAATTAATTCGCATCCCAAAATTATTATGAATAGTGCTTATCCTCTTAATCCTAAAATAATTATTAATTTGTATATATTTAATATTCGTTATTTTGATTCATTAAAGGGTGCAATCTTATATAGTGAATATTAATTATTGACGGAATCTACGTTCTGAAAAATCAAGATTGATGATACTCTCTAAAGGAAGCTTATAAGTTTTGACCCGCCAAATCCTGTTAGTGAATTTGATTATTCGGCGGTCAAATAAGTTAACTGAAAGGGCTTAAGAAATATCATGATACCGATTAAATTAAATTATTAGTAATTAAATTTAATTGAAAGGTATTGAGAATCTTTACGTGGAAAAAAATATTAAGCATTTAATAACCGGAGCTCAATACAAGATGGTCTTGAGATAATGGGTTAGAGTGTAATTATAATTCTTTAGTAGTATGAACTGTAATTCAGCGTTTTATAAAAATTGCGAAAGCCACTGTTGGTTTTCGATGATTGCAGATACCTCTATGAGGTTTGCTTAGTTGCGAAAACTACTAATACGTGTCTGTGTTCCATTGGAAGTCTTACTCATAATTATTGTCCAGGTTCTTGCTGTAACCCTATATATATTCGAGTAGGCTGAACCAGTTTCATAACTTGTCTTTAAGACTAAAGCTGTCTAGGTTTTATCGGTACGAGTTCTCAAATGATTATAGCCCACACTATATTCAGAAATCACATAAGAAAATACAGTAGAATATTTGACAGGAGCTTCAACTCAAATTCAAATCGTAGTTAAAGATTCAACTGGTAAAAAGGTATTCTTCTAAATTAACTTCAAATGTACATATTTTATTTTGATCGTTCATCATCAAAAATTTTTATTTGGAGTCCATTTTGGCGTTTGTCCGTCCAGATATGTTTTTAGATAAATATTTGTAAAAACAAATATCTTAGCAGTTTTGTCTCCAATAATTAGTATCTGAGCCGTTTTATTTTTTGTTTACGGTTATCGGGATCGAGTAGTTTTAGAACTGTGCTAACTATTATTTTACAGGCATTCTAATTTTAATTTTATAATCGTCATTTATTATTCATGTTTGATTGAATGGTGTGGATGATGATTATTTTTTTTAATCACGGGAGTTGATCGTGATAGATCGAATGTGAGTCTTCGGGATATAGGATCAATGTAATAACCAGTTTTTATTTTTAAAATATCTATTTAAATTATTTAAGAACAGGTTGAACATATTCAAGAATACGAAGAACGGAGGCGCCACCGACGGTGGTTCGGGTTTCAATAGGTCACGGATCGCAGTAAGTTTTTAATGATTTTAAACAATTGTTTGGGTAAGTTTTTATGCATTATTTATAAATAAAAAATAGTATAAAAATAAGTAAAAAATAGCGAGAAAAAATATCAAAATAGCCCAACTTTGGCAGCTTTGCTAGCGGTAATTCGGTGGCAATTTTTATCATTTTTTAGGTTATTTTTGGGACTATTTTTGGGTATCATTTTAAACATAAAATAGTAGTAAAACATGTCTCAAAATACTGTAAAGAATAAAAATATTGAGCCAAAATCACAACCTAAACAGGCGACAAATAGGCCAGCGACAGCAGTGGCTTCCAGGCAGTTTGTCGATAATTTTATGGGCTGTTTTTTAGTACATTTTTTAACAAAAAGATTTTACTTTTTGGGAGCTTTTCAACGGTATAAAACTTGTCAAAAATGGAACTCGAATTAGGCGGCATGAGCCACTTGAAGGCGGCGGCAAGGGCAGCTCCAGTGGTGGCTGGTGGTGGCCGGCGGTTTCTCTCTTATGGGGCTGTTTTGTGTTGATTTTTTGACAGATATGGAATTGATTTGATATATATTAATATATCAGATAGTATCAAGAAAGTCTGATGCAATCAGGACACATGAATAAGAGATAAAAGAGGATTGTGAGATTTTTGGGACACGTAGTGTCAACAGACGGGGTAGTTGTGGATTCGTCGAAGACAGATGCTGTGACCAGTTGGGAGCGACCAAATAGTGTCATTGAGATACATAGTTTTATGGGTCTAGCCGGCTACTACTGACGGTTCGTGAAGAATTTTGCTAGACTTGCTGCACCGATGACGCGTCTGACGCGAAAAGGAGTGGTGTTTGTTTGGAGTGAGTCTTATGAGTCAGCTTTCCAGGAGCTGAAGACGAGGTTGACTAGTCCGCCAGTGTTGATCATTCCAGAGCAAGGCTTGGGGTATACGGTGTATTGTGATGCATCACATGACGACCTCGGATGTGTTCTGATGCAAGAGGGTAAGGTTGTAGCTTATGGTTCTCGGCAGTTGAAGACGCATGAGCAGAACTACCTGACACACGACTTGGAGTTGGCAGCCGTGGTCTTCTCCTTGAAGACTTGGTGTCACTATCTGTATGGTTAACATTTTGAAGTTTTCTCCAATCACAAGATCTTAAAATACTTATTTTCGCAAAAGGACCTACACTTGCGCCAGCGGCGATGGATGGAGCTATTAGGGGATTATGATTTTGATTTGCAGTATCATCCAGGGAAGGCCAATGTGGTGGCTGACGCGCTCAGTAGGAGGTCACATGGGTCGTTAGCTTCTGTGGCTATACGTGAGTTGGACATGCTTGCAGATGTTGGGGAGTTTGATTTGTGCCTCAGGGAGATTGAGACGGGTGCCACCTTATTTTCTGTAGTTACTCGACCAGCGTTGATAGCACATGTGTTAGAGGTCCAGCAGATGGACCAGGAGGCTCAGATGATACGAGACCGCGTTGCTAGTGGCGAGGATACAGCAGGATGGATTGTAGGTTTTGATTAGAGTCTGAGGTTGGCAGGCAGGTTGTTTGTCCCAAAGTCATGCCGAGCTGATCTTCTACGTGAGTGTCATCATTCTCGTCTTGCCGTGCATCTTGGAGGCACGAAGATGTACCATGACTTACACCGTCAATTTTATTGGATAGGGATGAAGAGAGACGTGATTCAGTTTGTTTCCTGATGCCTCACCTGTCAGCAAGTAAAGGCAGAACATCAGAGACCGACAGGATTACTACAGTCGTTGCCTATATTAGAGTGGAAGTGGGAGCACTTCACGATGGACTTTGTATCAGGACTTCCTCGATCACCGGGGGAACACGACATGTATGGGTTGTGATTGATAGGATGACGAAGTCTGCACACTTTCTTCCCATCCGAGTGAGGGATTCGGTGGAACGAATGAGTAGCTTATACGTCAGGGAGGTAATCAGATTGCATGGATTGCCAGTATCTATTGTTTCAGACCGAGACCTGGGCTTCTCATCGCGCTTTTGGCAGAGTCTTCAGAAGGCTTTGGGTATGAACTTGACGTTCGGTATTACTTTTAACCCCCAGACGGATGGCCAGTCAGAGAGGACTATACAGATTCTGGAGGACATGCTGAGGTCTTGTACCCTTGATTTCAGAGGTTCGTGGGAGGATCATCTACCCTTAGCTGAGTTTGCATACAACAACAGCAATTAGTCCAGTATTGGGATGGCACCGTATGAGGCTTTGTATTGTAGATCGTGTAGATCACCCGCGTGTTGGACAGATGTGGGAGAGACCACAGTCTTGGGACCCGACAAGGTACGGGAGACAACAAAGAAGGTTGCTGTGATTCGCCAGCGCCTACTGACAGCTCAGAGTTGCCAGAAGAGTTATGCAGATCAGAGGAGGCGACCTTTGGAGATTATAGTAGGGGATCATGTGTTCCTGAAGATCTTGCCACATAGAGGTTTAATGAGGTTTGGTCGTAATGGGAATCTATTACCGTGTTTCATTGGACCTTTTGAAATTCTTGATAGGGTTGGAGAGGTTGCTTACTATTTGGCCTTGCCACCTCAGTTAGCATCTGTGCATAACGTGTTTCACGTTTCTATGCTTCGGAGGTACGAGCCTAATCCTTCACATGTGTTAGATTGGGCAAAGCTGCGGGTTGATGAGGATGCCACTTATGAGGAGCGTCCAGTGAGGATTCTTGATACGAAGGAGCAAGTGTTACGGGGCCGAACAATTGCTTATGTCAAGGTCTTATGGCATCATCACGGGGGAGAGGAAGTTACATGGGCGATGGAATCTGGGATGCGTGCTAGATACCCAGACCTCTTTACCTCGTGACCTTGTTGTGAATTTCAGGGGCAAAATTCCTTAAGGGGGGGAGAGTTGTGAGACTCTGAACGTTGTAATTTTGAATTGTTTATATACGCGACGCTTTTATTCCTGTATATGATGGCATCGATGCATGATTTATGCTTTAAAGTTGTAGAAAATCATGTGTAAATGTGTTTTATGCTTTCCCGGACCTTAGTTAGGTGGGTTGGGTTGGTTTTTGGCTTGAAACACAGCAGCAAATTCCAGTACGCCACTAGTGTGGAGTTCGATCGACTGGAGGGTCCAGTTCGGTCGATTGAACTGGTTTTGTGGAGTTCGGTTGACTGAACTCAGTGGTTCGGTCAACTGAACAGAGCAAAATTTGGTTTTCTATAAAGGTTCCAATGGCGGTGTTTTTGAGAGAAAAAGATTACTCCAGACCTAAGTTTCCCTTTTCTCCTCCTTCTCTCTTGCTTTGAGGGCCCGAACCTTGGTTTGTTGTTGATTCCTTTGTGGATCCTTGCTATTGGGGCCGACGGCTTTGCATCCATCTGATCGGATTCTCGTTCTGACGCCGTTCAGTTTTGAGACGTCGAGTTCTTGACTCTCCGAAGTAAGATTCTAGACTCTACTGCTGTATAAGGGTGTTTTGTGTAATTATACATGTTTTCACCATGTAAAAAATACATCAAATGTGATTTTCATGTATAACTGTGGTTTTTTTTATAAAAGTGGGCTTTTTACGCCTTTTCTCGGTTATATGCATGTTTCGGGTACGTGGTATCCATAGTTTTCAAAAGGAGATTTGAAAACGAGGTGTTTGTAAAATCAGATGAAAAACGTCTTTTTGGAGGTTTGGAGCTAACCCGTGAGGTTAAGTCTCACATTTTAAACGTTTTGTCGGAAATGGTTTTAGATCTCCATTTTGATGGATTGGGTCTCTTTTTATACATGTGTTGTATAAATTATTTTACGGGTTTTCGTAGTTGAGCTATGGTGGGTTTTTAAATATTTTCCATAGATTTATCGTGACAGTGGGTATTATTGAGTTGGGCTTCCATTGCTCCTCGGTGTAAGTCTAGAAACGTGCACAGCATAGGTGCTCTGTACCTTCGGATTAGTCCTCGTAATTGAGTGTGATTGGGTTCTTTGACCCTCAGGCTCAGGTCCCGTAAATTAAGCAGTAGGTGCTCTGTACCTTTGGGTTAGTTTCCGTAAATTGAGTGGTTCGGTTGCATCCGTTAATGGCGTTGTTGTTGTGACTCTGTATAAAGCTTATCATTACTAAACCTGCGAGTCGAGGGTAATGGACGAGAGTCTATAGTTGTTACCTTTGTCGGTGTGGCAGAGTCGGTATATAGGATTACATTTTATCTTCTCCTCAGCTGTGTGGCCTAAGTCGAGCTTATTGTTTTATTTACAGCTTTTCCTTAACTGTGGTATGATATCTGTTAGGATGATATGCATAGTTTGAAGGATGAAAAATGTAGAGTTTTATGAGATAAAACCTTTTTGAGACTTGTAATAGCCTGGTGAAAAACTTGTGGCTTTGGAAGGAAAACCTTTTTGGCTCCCCTGGTTGAGCCTATGTGTGTATAATTGTATAGCCTGCTTTACACCTTTATTGTCTATGTTCTATTGGGTTTCGGCTCACGGTATAGGATTTTGCTGTAAAATCTTTTCAGGTGAGCATGAAGAGTTGACTTAGTTACAGAGGTGATGGAAGACTTGTTGTAGTTTTTCCTTTTTGAGACATGTACTTACACATGTGACGCCTGTTGAGACTAGTTTTGTACACCTTTTGGCGATATGTTTATTCATGTATAAGATGCATGTCTCCAGTTTATGAGAGTTAAACTGTGGGAATTTTATCCAAATTTTGTATATTTTGATTATCAAATGTGAAACCTGTTTTTCTTAAATGGGTGTTTTGGTGGACTTTCGCGTGACCCAAATATTTGGGGCGTGACATATATATATATATATATATGTTTTATTTATCTTGTTAATTTAATTAATTTAAAATTTTAGTT
Source organism: Heliamphora exappendiculata (assembly GCA_034768845.1). Lineage (NCBI taxonomy): Eukaryota > Viridiplantae > Streptophyta > Magnoliopsida > Ericales > Sarraceniaceae > Heliamphora > Heliamphora exappendiculata. The sequence continues at coordinate 7,696 of JAOTRH010018556.1, read as the reverse complement.
TTAATTAAAATATTTTATAATAGAAAATAAAATAAATTTTTTTTAATTAATTAATTTTGATTAAATAAGAAAATTTTAGATATTTTATTTTTTACAAAATATCACATTTAAGATAATTTTTTTTTATAAAATCGGATATCCTAAAAAAATGTGAAAATTAATTTCAAATTGTGAATTAATTAAATAAAAAAATATTTAATCAAAATAAATTATTATTTTCAAAAAATACGAGATGAAAAATAAAATAAATAAATGTCTTTAATCACTATCTTAACTGAAAAGCTGAAGTAAAAAACGTGCATTTATTAAATTTTATTTGCTACACATTTAAACATGAAAAGATGTTTAATAAAGTAGAATCATTGGAATCGTGCACACAAAAGATATTTAATTTCTTTCAATTCGTCTGGTTTTCAAAATTAATAAATTTATTTTAATTAAACGAACTTTTATAACTTTCAAAAAATGTTTTAAAAATCTAAATAGAAGAGAAAATTTATTCACAAATAATTCTCGCGATTTCCATTACCAATTTGTAGGCGATGCAATTAAACCCTACGTGTCGGCAGTAAGGCCTTCCTCCCTAATGGACAAATTAATTACGGTATTGCCAGTAAAAACCTCTTTTAGAAATAATTCTGGATAATTGCTAGTGTGGATCACTTATCCAACTGAATGGTTCATTGCAATGCGATTGATTTGAGATTAGGTGATGGTTAACACTTGACTGTATATAATAGTATCCTCTAAAACTAAGTCACTGCTATTATATACTGGACCGAAACTATGTCAACTATTTAATTTTACTTGGCAGAATCAATTATCTAGATAGTAAAATTAAAAAAAATTGGCATGCCTAGTCTTATGAAGGATAGTAGACGTTCTCCTAACGAGATATGCTATTCTCAGGTTACCAGGCCGCTGGTTAGTTAATTTCAAAATAGTAGAGGGAACCAAATTAAAATGAATTCAAAATTTTGCTCATCATAATTAATGATTTTTTTAATTATATAATTTTCAGAATTAAAATGGCTTTCAACTTACTCGTTTCAATACTCAAAGAAAACAAACATGCATGACCAAATTTTATTGACTCAAAAAGTGACTTGAATATAACTTTAACTGTCAATGGTATTCCTTCAATACTAGAAAATGTGTTTGTTTCTAAAAAAGGTTCTTCCTTGGGGCTAAAATGCATGAAGAAGAAAAATATTCATAAATAGGAAGACACGGTTTTCAAGGTAGTTAGTAGGCCATGGACTAGTGTGAAAAGCCGAAAGACATATGTTTTCACTGTAACTAGACACGACACTAGAAAAAGTTATGTCCAGTTGTAGACACTCCAATTTGACCCCGCCTAATCTTAGGCGAATTCGATGATGAAAACAGGTGGATTAATGCCTCGTACCATCCTCGGGAGGTGATCCAAGCTCGGTATTTGAACCCAGTCATCAAAAACCTTCAAAACTAATGAAATTTTACGAAACCATCGATAACTTGTTACCCAAGTCATTGTCAGAAGTGGCGACCGCCATGTTCATTGTGGCGGCCGTCAATTGAACCTTTTGGAAACCCTAGCAAAAAGTGGCGGCTGCCAACTCACATTGTGGCGGCCGCCAATTAAACCTTTTCCAACCCACCGGCCGTCAACTTGCATTGCGGCGGACGCCAACTCCAAATGGCCTGACGTGCCCCAAAACATGGCAACACCTCATTGGTTGAAGAATTCTATAAATACCGTACCTCGGCGAACGTTTTTGAGTGGGAGAGACTCTGCCGATATACCGAGCAATCCCGAGCCCCGACGCCAAAACCCTGTCGAGATACCGAGTCACTAATCTTCCATACCTATATTGAAGCCTACATTGGTTGGATCACCCCCCGAGGATTGGACAATTGGAGCACATTTCCTGACTTGAGGATTCCCCGACAATTCAGGTACCTCGCTTGGATCCCCGATCTTTCTAAACTCCACTTCTCTCTATTGGAGCAATCAGGTTAATTTCCATTTCACGATTATTATCAATTTTGTTTAGTATTTGCAATATTAATTATTGTTCAATGTAGTTGGATTGTTTTCTTTTAAAAGCTTTAGTTATTATTTTTATTTTATTTTTAGTACATTGTTGTATTCCATTAATCCACCAACTTAGTACCAACATTCTCAATAGTTACAACTAATCAATGTTGTTAATCGTTATGATTAAGGCACCTACATGAAAATGGTTGTAATCGCCAATATTACACCAATTTAATTTTAATATTACATTTCTTTTAATTTTCTTTCTTTTATGTTAATTTCATATTTTAATATTTATTTTATTTTTTCTTTTAGTTAGCTTAGTTTTACTTTACTAGTATTCTAATTTTTTTTCTAACTTAATTTTTATGTTAGCTTTTGTTTAGTAAATAATTTAATTTACTTTCTAAGCACTTACTTTCCTTTGCAATGTAGCATTTTATTTCTTTAGCTTAATGTAATTTCTTTAATATTTTTTTTTTTAGTGCTAATATTCTATTTTCTTTTAACTTAATATTTTCTTTTCTAATCTTTTCCTAGAATTTTATTCTTTTTATTTATTTATTTATTTAATGTTCTAGTATCTAATTTTCTCGTTTAGTCTAAATTTCATTTCAATAGTATTTTATTTTCTTGTATTAGTATTTCTTTCATTAATGTAAATTTTTTATTATTATTATTAGTTTTAATTTCTTTATAAAATTTTATTTAGCATTTCTTTTCTCCTAGTATTAGTACATATAAATTTTTATTTTTATTTTTTTTTTATAATTTTATTTTCTTTTATCTTCCTTCTTCTCTATTTTCATTAAACTCAAAAATCACAAAAAAAATTTTAAACTAATTTTCATCTTTAAGTAGTTCATAATTTTCTCTCTTAAAAATATTCAATTATTCTTTTCTTTTCTTCAATTTTCTTCTCTTTTATTTTCTTTTAAATATTAGTAGATAAATTTTCTTAACTTGTCTCTTATAATATTTTTCTTTCCTTCTATTAATAACAAAAAGCACAAAAAATATGAAGATATCTTTTAATATCTTTTTATTATTATTTTTTTCATCTTTTATGTAAATAATTAGATTTTCTTCTTAATAGCATTTTCTATCTTTCGCATCTTGTCAAATCTTTTTCTTTTCTTTGAAATCTTTAAATTATCTTTTATTACAAAACTCTTATTTTAAATTTATTTGTTAAATATGCTTTCTTTTAATATAGCATTTTTCTCTTTTATTCATTTTTTATTTTATATTTCTTATTTCTTCATTAATTCATCACGTTGAGATTAACCTAATTAATTTTGATAAAACGTAAGTTTTAATTTCTGTATTTGAAAGCATGTTTAGGATAGTTTAATTTTTCTTTTTTTTTATAGAAAATTCATGTTTAGGTAGTTTTGGTAGCTTATAACATATTTTATTATTTTGCATATTATGATAGTTTAAGTCATTTTTGATAATATTGCATGTGGGTATACTTCATATATCATTTAGATAGAAATTGCATGTTATAGGATTTAGAAATTTTTTTTTGACACTTATTTATTTTGGAGTGCTATGTACATATTTTATGTATTTTCTATACTTGATTTTGAGTGTTCTCTCTTCACTTTTATTTTTTTTATTTGCATGCATTTGAAAAATCATATTAAAGAACTAATGATGATTAGTAGAGGCCAACCTTACGGTTGGTTGAACGGAGTGCCTAGTACCTTTCTCGATTTGTACCTTAGCCTCCGAACCCTTTTTCTCTGGTTAACGTTTTAAGGATCTGTAGCCAATTTTATTTTTTTTGATTTTTCTCAAAAACTAAGTGGCGATTCTATTTTCAACAAAATAGGGTTTCAAAAGTTGGTTTTTAAGGTGTTAAAGTATTTTTCAAAATATTTTTGAATTCTCTCATTTTTAACCCCCAAAGCCCAAAGCAACAGTATTTTCTGGCGACTCTGCTGGAGACTAGTTTATAAAATTAAATAAGAGGGTTAGACTCAAAAGCATCATTGATTCTTACTATGTATTTCTCATTTACATTATCGCATGCATATGCATTGTTCTTCAAAACTCCCTGCCTGGTCGACCTGATGCCCTGAACGTTCATCCGTTTCAGGGATTATTGGGAAGGCGAACAAGCCTTACTGACTGTACGCTCTCATAGGTGTAGTAAAAGAGTTCGAGCGTACCGTTTGATCAAGTCATGTACCACTCCAGGCATGGGAGGTATATACCCGACTCTATTCAGAAGGTACCCTGTTCAATTGACCAAAATTGGCCTTTTGCATATAGTGAACTTAGAACCTCCCTTTAGATGCTGCTAACCCGAGTAGAATTATATGTTTTTCTTAATTGAATGTTTTGATTGTATATTGTTCGGATTGTTTTCTTAGCTCAGGATAGTTCTTGTCCCGGGTTTGGCCCGGGTTTTTCGTTGCACCTTTTGATTAGGTTAGCTTCATCTTTGGGTTCGTATCCAGGCTTGGTTCTTCGCCTTGTTGGCCTTTACACCGTAGTTTTCTTTTCAGGATCATGCCCGCGTTTTGTTTTGAAACCCCTAGGATAGTTTCTCTCTCTCTTCCAGGTTCTTCTCGAGTTGTTAGTTCTATACTCCCGCATTTGTTTAAGCTCATTCCCTTCAAATCCTTGTTATACCCATGTGAGCTAGTTTTCTACCGTTATGCTGCCCATTTTTTCCCTAGAAATCTAGATCGAACCGGTCTCTTGAGGCCCAGAACAGACAACTTGCACATCACAATACTCGATAGACCAATTCTTCACTTCTTTTGCAGCTGCATCAATGATGAGTCGGGTGTAGTCGACTGGTGCGTTGAAGCCCATCATGAAGCATTCATGACTGGTCACGTGTAGCTGAGCCATTTTCTCACTGAACAATTCTCCCATGTCGAGTCCGTCAAGCTTGTCAGCCCAATCTTCTTCCGGGACCTTCTTTTCTTTCTTCTCTTCTTCCATTGTTTCTCCCTTTTTCGTGTCAAACAACTGGTGGCTTAAAAAGATCTCCAACCCTTGTAGCTTTTGATTAGTCTCCTCATCAATCCATGGTTCTGAAAAATCAGAATATGGGAAATCTTCCCATTCTTTGACAAAATGCCCATTAAGTGTCCCAGAGTAGTTATCCTTTCGCCCCCTTCTAGGCCATTTCAGATCTTCCCCCGTTGGTTTATACCCAAGACCAAAACGGTGAGAAGTTGAAAATACTTGAATGGGTTCTGGGATTTCCTGCTGCTTACGTCCTAATCCCATGCCAGGAAAGAAGGACATTTTTTTCATCATCATTAAATCTCGTGGGTTGACATACCTTTCTTCGTCATTCATCAGCATCTGAACAGCTTGTACTTCATCGAACTGAAAACTACTAAGCAACACATAATCTTCACCATGTTGAACTTTCAGCAGAGTTGTGCCCTCTTCGCCTTTCGGAGGGTGAATGTTGTCCTCTCCATGAATGGTCAATACTGCCTCGTTCTTTATTAATTTCAACTTTTGGTGAAGGGTTGACGGTACTGCCTGAACATTTGGGTCATGTAGCCACGGCCTGCCCAGCAGCAGATTAAAAGAGGTCAGCACGTCTAATACATGAAATTCAACAGACGTTTCCAGAGGTCCTATTGAAACGGCGAACGACACCAGTCCTAGCGCATCCTTTCTGGTGTTGTCATAGGCTTGAACCCCTTGATTGCAGGGAGTGAACTGGTCTGACCTCATCCCTAAGCAAATGGTCGTCCTCAATGGGCAAACGTTCAAAGCAGGCCCATTATCAATGAGGGTTACCAGGATCTATTTTTCTAGGCACTTAACAGTGATGTGGAGCGGCTTGTTGTGACTTTTTTCTTCAGTCAACAAATTCTTATCAAAAAAGAAATAACTTTTGGTTCGACAACTGGCAGAATAAATCCAATAAGCTGCTCGGGGGTTGCATCTATGGGGACACTTGCCTTATTCAACACTTTCAAAATAGCTTGTCTGTGCTTGTGCAAAGCCATCAACAAGCCCCTGATACTGATGTTGGCTTGTGTCTTTTTCAACTGTCTCAATACGGCATCATCCTCCTGTTCCTATTCTATCTTTTTCTCTTTTTCACTCGGTTGTCCCCTCTCTAGCTAAGCTGGCTTAAAATGTCTTCCACTTCGGGTAAGGTGCTCACGCCATCTTCAGGGTCCCATAAGTCGGGCATTACATTATCAGTCTGTCTCACTTCGTTTAAGTGTGGAGGGCTTTCAAACGCCCACAGATCATTTAGGTCACTAACAGCCGCCCTTTCCCTTCTTTCCTTGTCGTCTTCGATAGCCCATGTGTTCTCAATTTCCTCTCAGATGTTTTTCTCAATAAAATCTATGTGCTGCTCTTGAGTGGCCCAAAAGTCAGCCCACTCGACTCCATCAGATTTCAACACAATTCTTACCAGCCAATAGGATTTCATGTCATCAACGTGTACCTTTCCCTTAAAAAGTTGGGAAAGGGTAATTCCATCGAGTACATGGCCAAACCCATAAGACCTAGTGGGATAGTCCAATGGCCAATCATCCATCTCGTTGTGTTCCTCTTCCTTATGTTGGTAAACTTGGATCATGGGTCGATACCATTCCCAGGCATTGTCGTTTCATTCTTCAATTCTGTCTCGGCTACCTCTAATCATCATGAATGAATAATTTATCGAATCCTCAATAGGTGGAACAAACGGGCACGGTAAGTGTGCTCAACAAATAAACTGACTCGGGTCTTCAGACTGTCCCAAAGTCACACAATTAACCCCAGCCTGCCTAGCATGATTTGGCAATGGGTTAGTAGTAACGTTCGGCTTTGGGGTTGTTGATGGAGAAGGAATCACTTTGTTGTCAATGAGATTCTGGATCTCATGGCGGAGCCTCATACACTTGTCAGTCAAGTGCCCGTGACCTTGGTGGAAGGCAAAGTATTGGGAGGCATTGTACCTCGGAGGAAGTGGATCAGGTACTGGCATGGGATCTAGTACCTTGATGAGTCCTTTCTCTATCAGACGGTTCAAAGCAGTGGATAACAGGATATTAAGAGGGGTAAAAGTTCTTCGCGGCTGTTGTTGTGTTTGCTTACCATTACCTGATTGTTGAAGGTTGCATGTTTGATGGGTGGAAGAAGAAGGGTTCAAAAGGCTCACCTCGCCTGAGCGGGACACGAGGTTAGTTGGTGTGGATTGGTTTTGGTTGGTTACGGGAAAAGTCTTTCTTGGTGATTTCTGACTGGATTCTGTCTTCTCGATATCACCAGATTGGATATCGTTCTCAATTTGCACCCCAGCGTCGAACAACTGTTCAAAGGTGGAAAGTGACTGCGTGATGGGGTAGCGCTTTAATGGAGACTGTCGATTCTTAACTACCATTCTCACCTGCTCTTTCTCGGTTAGTCTATTTGTCATTTTTGTAGCTTTCCCCCTCCAACGGGTCAGGAAGTCAACAAAAGATTCCTGACGCTCTTGTTAGGTTGTTTCAAGCTCTCGAGTAGTGACGTCCAGCTAGACGTTATAGCTGTACTGACTGATGAAAGTAGTAGCTATGTTCTTCAATGTTCTAATTTTGGTCACTTCGAGGGAGAGAAACCACCTCTGCGCAGCTCCAGAAAGCGATCGATGGAACAATTGGGCCTTGAGTTGATCATCAATCCCCATGGGGGAGAGAGTGCCCACATACATCC
>JAOTRH010018545.1:0-22346 GCA_034768845.1 Heliamphora exappendiculata | reverse complement strand
AATCAAAATCCAATTTCAATTTGAAAGAACCTTCTTTATTTTCAAAACAAGAACCAGTAAGAATGGATTCAGAAAACAAAACTCAATTTTTAAAATTTTTATTCAATGCAATTATAGCTGATCCTTATGATAAGCCTACTGAACTGAAGGCACCACATCTAGATCTAACAAGAAGTTCCTGAGCTAAACAGTCTCCTTGGCTACTTCAGAAGTTGCCATGTACTCGGTCTCTATGCTGGAATCAACAATGCAGGACTGCTTGATACTCCTCCAACTAATAGCTCCACCTCTTAAGGTAAACACATATCCTGAGGTAGACTTACAAGAATCTTTGTCAGACTAGAAATTTGAATCTGTGTACCCTAAAGGTACTAGGCTGTCTACCTAATAAACCAATATATAATCCCTAGTCCTTTTCAGGTACTTGATTATATTCTTTATTGCAATTTAATGCTCCTGCCCTGGGTTAGACTGATATCTACTAACCATCCCAATGGCAAAGAAGATATCGGGTCTAATGCAAAGCATAACATACATTAAGCTTCCTACTACCGAAGCATAAGGAACCGCCTTCATCTTCTCTATCTCATCAGGTGTCTTAGGACGCTGATCCTTGGATAGAGTGATTCCATGCCTAAAAGGAAAAAACCCTTTCTTATAATCCTGCTTGCTAAAATTAGCAAGGATATCATCGATATACTTTGCTTGTGATAAGCCCAACATCCTTTGTTTCTGATCTCGTAAAAGCTCGATCCCAAGGATGTGACTGCCTTCTGCTAAGTCCTTCATATCGAACTACCCAGATAGCCATACTTTTACCGAAGATAACACTCACACATCGTTGTTGATGAGCAAGATATCATCTACATAAAGTACTAGAAAGACTACCACGATTCCGTCACGTTCTTGTACACACATGACTCATCTGGACTCTGATCAAAATCTTAGGACTTTATAGCTTGATTAAATCCAGTATTCTAAGATCTCAATGCCTGCTTAAGTCTATAAATAGATCTCTTAATCTTGCACAACAAGTGCTCCTCGCCATTCGCTATGAAACCGTCTGCCTGTATCATATAGATACACTCATCAAGATTTATGTTAAGAAAAGTTATCTTGACATCCATTTACCAAATTTTGTAATTGAAATGAGCCGCAATGGAGAAGAGAATCAGGATAAACTTAAGCATAGCTACCGGAAAAAAAGTTTTCTCAAAATCGATCCTTTCTTTCTAAGTGAACCCTTTTATAGTAGGCCTAGCTTTGAAGATTCTAACATTCCCGTCTGCTCCTCTCTTCCTCTTGTAGATTCACTTACATCTGATGGGTTTTAACCATTCAGGTGGTTCTACAAATTCCCAAGCCTGATTAGAATACATAGATTTTATCCTTGAATTCGTAGCCTTTTACCAAAGATCCACATCTTTGCCCTGGAGTGTTTCATTGAAGTTATAAGTTTGGTATCATGTTATGCCAAGATCCTATCAAAAGAATCTTTCAAGAACATATACCGATCAGGTTGATGAATAACCCTCCTACTACGATGAGACACTACCTGCGTTTGTGTACTAGCAGTAATACGCTGCGCAGAATCTAATCCCTGTGCACCATTACCCACATGCTCATCAGGCATGTTAATGGTAGCACCCTGATCATGATATGCGCCTGTCCCGATAATCTTTCGATTACGAGGAGGCAATGAGATATCAGTGACTTGTGGTTCCTCTTCCGTTCTACTGGTATTTCCTTTCATTTATTCTAGAATAATTTTACTTTTAGGCCTGTGGCCCATAATATAATCGTCTTCCAAGAATCGGGCATTGGTGTTAACAATGACCTTCTAATCCTTAGGATTATAAAATAGACCACCATTCATTCCCTTTGGATACCCCATAAAAAAATAGACTTCTATCCTCGGTTCCAACTTACCCGCGTTTCCGTTCTACTCATGTGCTGGACACTCTCAAATCCGAATTTATCTGAAACTAGGCTTGCGTCCGGTCCATAATTATGTAGGAGTATAAGGTATTAACTTAGAAGGTACCAAGTTCATAATATAAGCTCTAGTCTCTAATGCAAGTCCCTAAAATGAATCGGGTAATCCTGAATAACTCATCATTGACCTTACCATCTCCATAAGAGTCTTATTAATTCTTTCTACTACTCCATTCTACTGCGAAGTGCCCGGTGCAGTCAACTGGGATATAATTCATTTTTACAATAAGTAGTCCATAAACTCTCCAAAGAGGTACTGTCCACCATGGTCAGATCGTAGTGATTTGATACTTCTTCCTAAACGCTTCTCTGCCTCCTCCTTGAATTCTTTAAATTTCTCAAATCATTCAGACTTACAGTGCATCAGGTAAATGTATTCATACCTTGAGTAATCGTTAATAAAACTAACAAAATACTTAAAGCCACCTCTAGCCCGGACTGTGGAGACTTACTACATTCTTATTTTACGGTTAATTATTTTGATATAATTGAATTGCCAAAAGTTATTTCAAATGATAATTTTGCACATTGTGTGCGGTTGGCGTGTTAACACACCGGGATATTGATTAGTGATTGCTTCCATGATACCATAAAATTCTAATTTATGTTATTGGAATTTAATTATAATTAATGTGGAAATAAGAGTAAAAACAAGCTATGAATTGAAATTCCCAAACAAGGCTCTATGGATGGAACCCTTTAGAACTTAGAGTGGAGGATTAAATAAAGTAAAGAGGTCACAAACCCCCTCATTCCCTGCGCCATCTTCTACCCTCTCTTTTTTTGACTTCTTCTCTCATTGCTCCATAGCTATCATCCCAAGAGATTAAGCCATTTCTCTCTCTAAAAATTAATGAGATTAACCTGAAATTGGAGGCCACAAGAAGGAGAATTAAGAGCTTCATAATAAGAGCAACACTTTGAAGCTTCAAAGAGAAAATCCAAGGAGGAGGCAAAACCCTAGGGTGGTGATTTGGGTTGTTTTGGAGCATTGGAAGGATCCAGAGATAGGATTTACACTATCTCTTATGCTTTGTATTGATTTGGGTTGATATTTTGGTTGTGTGAGTAAAATCTAGTTGATATCATGTATGATTGAGGAATTTATCGGTGTGTGTGTGTGTGGATTGAGTTGGATTTTATGAAAATTGGAGTTTTTGAGAAATGGTTAACCATGATTTTGAGAGTTTATTGTACAAAAAAGGGGCTTAAGATACTTAAAATTCTATGTTTTGGCATGAAAATGGGTTTGGATGGGTGTTGGGTTCAAAACTCTCAGAGCAAGACGGCTCGAAGGACCGCTTAGGCAGTCTAGAGGGTAGACCTGGGTTGGTCTCGATTTCTTATTGCAGGCCTGACCACTGGACAGACCGCTCAAGTGGTTTAGGCCGCAATCTTTTTCGCTGGTTGAAAAAGTTTTCTTTAAATTCATGTATCTTCCCCACTCGTACTCCGAATTGGGTCATTCTTGTACTCAAACTAATGCCCCGAAAGTCGTCTTTCCAATGACATGATTTTCACAATAAAATTCTTTTTGTAGAAAACGTTATGACCAAAATAATGAGGGTATGTCAAATTTTCTTGACCATTTTCACTCATTTTTGGCCTAATGTCTTGAAAAAGGTTATTTTTCATCCTCGTTGGACTTTTTATCAATTTTTTTGTCCCTTGGGCTATGGATACACCTATATAAATATATTTGGGTTGGGATGCATGTGTTGGGCTGGTTAGTTGGATTTTACGATGAAAGCGGGATTTCTACATATAATGATGGTTTTAAAAGAACAAGAATAAGTATTTGAAGGTTATGATATGATATGGTCATTATTTAACATTTCTAAGAATTTAAAAGAGAAACATGGGTTTTAAGCTTGTATGTATGCATACGATGGGTCTATTCCTTTTTTCTTCAAATGAAATGATCGCAATTGAATTAATTGTGCATTATTAGTACTTCATGAAGTTGATAAAAGAAATGTGAATTATAAGGAATTATGTATTGAAGTTTATGATGCATGTGACTTGAAAGGAAACTTAAATACTCAAATAGAATATGATTTGAAAATGAAATGAGAAATTTAAATTTGGAATTGAAATGACAACTTGTGACAACGATTGGGAGAGAAACCAGTTATAGGTTGGACTCCCAGATTTGTTAAAATGAAAGTTATGAACAAATAATGAACCGTATGGATTGATATGAATTAAGTTGGGCCTGCACAGCTTCGCAGTAAAAGACTAGAAACTTGCGCAAGATGGGAACCACATGCCCACAGGTTAGCCCCCGAAATGTGGTGGTTGTGTTGGGGTGAGTTATAGAACTATATATTACCCAATATCTTCGTGTAGCCTATTGAGAAAATAGGGAGGGGTTCCTATAAGCTGCGCTCGATACTGGTTCATTAGACGTGATACAGTTTTGTGAGAAACTGAGTAATGAAATAGAAATATAAATAATGTGGAAGAATGGAATGATTGGAAATGAGTTGAATGAATGCGGTTAATGTAATAAAGAATTAATGTGATGAAAAATAAATGAATACAGGGGATAAATTTGTGTGCGTGTGTATGTGTGAATGAAAAATGACATGCAAACATGCATTTTTACTTTGGTTGCACCCATCACACCTTACAAATCATGCATAGCATTTGACTTAGTCTTTATTCTACGAGCTTCGGCTCACGTATGCATGCTAAACCATTTCAAGTTTCGAGGACAAGGGGTGATATCAGAGAAAAGGATGCATTTTGAGAATGGCTCGAACAAAGATCTAGTGTTTCTTTATATTTTGTAGTATGTTTGTACATAAATTTAAGTACATAATTGTAATGATATTATCGTTGTAAATGAACTCTTGAAAATTTAAAGCTTTTGTTTGGAATTTGATATGTACCAGAATATAATTGTTTAAAGAAAATCTTTTTTTAAATAAATAGTTATGAACTCAAACCTATAGTAAAACGAAAGTTTTAATTAATAACCTTTTATGCGGGACGACTTGGGATTGGCTCACTAGTCCTCAAGATTTGGGGCATTACAAAATGGTATCAGAGTTCTATGTTCGAATATCTAGAAGCCATGGAAAGTAATGATGACCTTCGTAAGTGAATTGCTTGATGATATTAGGCACCACAACAAGGCATGAATTGTGTGCTTGCATGGGCTTACAGTTGAATTGTCTTGCGCATGCTATGTGTTTATATGAGCATGGAGGGTTGAGTCTTAGGGTGATGTGGCATGTCATTTGGCGTTCAATCAACTACTTTCGGGTTTAAAATAGAAAAGCATTTGACCGATGTTCTTTTTATGAGAAATCTAACTTAGTTGCCCGAATTGTCGCATTACTCTGAGGCTTTCCCTCAGTATGTGAATGTGTGTTGATGCGATGTGACTAGGCAGTGAGTAGTGTGTAGCTTGGATTTAGAAGCTTAAGTTAAGTTTAACCTAGTTGGGTATTGTGATATCCTTGTTATAAGAGTTATGCTCGTGGAGCTAGGACAAGTTGTGGTTTAGATGGTGGTATGGGTTGTGGAAGTGCGACCCAATGGTTAGTGATTATGGTGGGTGTAAGTTCGTGAGATGAATAATGATTTCTTGGAGTGTGTTGTACCCATGTGAGTTGAGGGTGACCGTAGTTAGTTACCTATTATGTGTTGTGCTACTGGTAGCTTGACGAATAAGTAAGGTAGTGTTTGAAACCTCTTGGAGGTTGTTTGTTATGGTTGGATATGAGGTGTGGTTTTGGGCGCGTTGAGGATTATGTACGTCATGAGCCATATGCCCAGAGATTTGGTATAGATGGGAGCATAGTGAATGATAGCATAGTGGACGGGAGCGTAATAATCTCTGACCTAAGGTGCATTAGAAAGTCTGAGCTTAGACAGTGTTTGGGAATGTCCTTTACCCTGAGGGGTGTTGTTGGTATCTACAGTGGTATCTTGTGATTTTGAAGGCCAGTTTGATAACCTTGATGTTTTCCTCGTGGCGTGGTGCTAAGTTGTGTTTCTTGATAAGAAGTCAAAAGTTGTTTGAGGAATGAGTATGAGGATTTAAGATGTTGCCGATAGATTGGTTATCGAGTGATGTGCATGTATGTATGATGAGATGTATGTCGGAGGTGGTTGTGATTTGATGAGCGATGGTTTAAGGTGATTTTGGAAGTTTCGCAAAATACAAGTTTGTGGCTTGATTAGTTGTTCTCATAATTGGGAGACTATGCATAGTATGAGATGTTTGATAAGTGTGAGTGTGTGAGGCTGGTAGGGTCCGTGAGGGATGTTGTTAGTTTAGTTGGCTTGGTGGTCTTAGAATGACGTGTCAGTATGAAGAGATCCCATAAGGGGATGATGTTGGTAGTTTGTGACATGGCGTAAGGTCTAGAAATGGTGATGTTATCTTACCCTTTGGGGCGAGTGATAGGGTGGTGCCATTTGGTCTGGAGTTGGTAGGCGAGGTTCGTTTTGTTCATGTTACATGTAGTTGCTTTCATGTTCGGATAGTTGTGTGTCGGTGGTACTCGTGTAGTGATATAAAAGACAGGTGTTCTCGATTGAGCATTTTGTGTTTTCTGGTGGGTGTATCGAACCCTCAAGCTTGAGGTTGTGACGTGGTTTTTTCCTACCCGCTTGGTTGTTACCTACATGTCGGGAACCGAGTTGGTGTGATGTGACCCCGTGAGGAGATGTCTTGAAGTGTGCGAGTATGTATGGTGCTATGCCTTAGTGGATAATCGATGAGGGTCTTGTGGATGCGTGAGATACGTCATTGGGACATGAAGGAGTGAACGATAGTTGAAGTGCTTGAGTAAAGATCTAAGTGTGAGGATCTGGTGTTACTGTAGACACCCTAATTTGACCTCTCCTAATCTTAGGTGAATCCGATGATGAAAATAGGTGGAATGGTGCCTCAGTTCGATCCTCGGGAACTAATCCAAGCTCGGTATTTGGACCTAGAGCTTTAACTGATTCTTTAATTTATTAAGGAACCTTCAAACCAAATAAATTTTGTCGAACCATCGAAACTTGCTGCCCAAGTAAGGCGATTGCCATGTTCATTGTGGCGACCACCAATAGAACCTCTTAGAAACCCTAACCAAAAGTGGCAATCGCCACCTCTAACCCGGCGATCGCTAACTTGTATTGTGGCGACCGCCATAGAACTTTGTGAAACCCTTCAAAAACATGGCGACTGCCAACTTACATTATGGCGATTGCCAACTCCAAATGGCCTGACATGTCTTAAAACGTGGAAGCAACTTATTGGTTGATAAGCTCTATAAATACCGTACCTCTGGTACGTTTTCAAGGACAGAATTTGAGTGAAAGGGTTAGTGAGAGAAGCTCTGATGAGTTGCCGAGAAATTTCGAGCCCCGACACCGAAACCCTGCCGAAATACTGAGATTCGAGCCACCGACGTTTACATTGCAATCCTTGCTTGGATCACCACCCGAGGAGTAGACCGTGGAAGCACATTCCCTACTTGAGGATTCCCCGGTAATCTAGGTACCTCGTTTGGATCCCCGATATTTCTAAACTCCATTTCCTTTCTATTGGAATGATTGGGTTAACTTTCAATTTCAATTCGTGCATTTCTTTTGCTTATGTAATTAACCTTGTTTATTGTTTAGATTGGTTTATTTAGTTCAATCTTTTTAATTAATTGCTTAGTTTACACATCCACACTAAGCACATTGCCTTTTTCTTTAATTCATTAAATTAGTGCTAACATATCTTAGCAATTACAACTTATTAATGTTGTTAATTGTTATAATAATATACTTACATTTATATGAATGTACTAATTAATACTATATTTCACATTTTAGTTAAATAGTTGTATTTAATTTCTTTTTTTTTCTAACATTCTTTTTTTATTTATTTGTGTTTTTTTTCTTGTAATATTAATGTCCTTTTCTTTTTAGTACTAAGTTTAATATTTCTTCATTTATTTTTCATTTTCTTTTCTTTTATTCATAGTAGTGTAATTTTTCTTTATAGCATTGTTTTAGTTTTTATTTCATTTTCCATCTAGTGTAGCTTTAATTTCTTTTCTTTTCTCTTTAATTCTCCTTTTCTTTTCTTTAATACTAATATTTCATTTTAGTTTAATGTTCTTTTTCTAACTTTTATTTTCTATCATTTTTTTTTATTTTAATGCTAATGTAATTTCTTTTGCTAGTGTTTTATTTTCCTTTTCTTCCCTTTTGTCACTAGCTTTAAATTTTTCTATAACATTCCATTTTCTTTTTCTTTTAGTATTAATTAGTATTTCTTTTCTCTTAATGTTAGTATAAAGCACCATCTTTTTTTTTTTTTTTTATATAACTTATTTTTCTTTCATTTTATTAAACCAAAAAAATCACAAAAGATCTTTTAAGTTAATCTTCATCTTTAAATGTTAGTATAATTTTTCTCTTATAGTTATTTTCTTCTCTTTTCTTCTATCTCTTTTAAAGTATAAAATGTAAATAGTTAGATTTTCTTTTTTGCAATAGTTTGATAACATTTTCTAACTTTTTTATCTTAGCATATTTTTTCTTTCGTAAAGCTCTTATTTTTCTTTAAATCATTAAACCCACTTTTGTTATGAAATACTTATTTTAAATTTTTTTGTTAGTAAACTTTCTTTAAGATTGTTTATACATCTTTTATCTCATATTTAGCATTTCCCATTTTTGTCATGTTAATTTAGTTTTTTTTGATAATATGCGTATTTTAGTTGCCTTAAAATTGTGCTTAGAATAGTTGCTTATCTTATTAGCAAATCATGTTTAGGTAATTTTTGGCATCTTTTAGCATGTTTTTGGCATTTTTATTTGAATCATGATAGGTAGTTTATTTTTATGAATATTGCATGCGGGTGTGCTCCATGTATCCTTTAGTTAGAAATTGCATGCCATAGGACTTATAATTTTCTTTTCTTATTTGTTTTGTTTGGAGTTCTATGTACATATGTTATGTATTTTTCATATTTAATTTTGGATGTTCTCTATTCGCCTCAATTTTTTGTATTTGTATGCATTTGAAAAATTCTATTAAAGAACCAATGATAATTAGTAGAGGTCAATCTTATGGTTGGGCGAATGGGGTGCCTAACTCATTTTTCGATTCGTACATTAGTCCACAAACCCTCTTTCTCTGGTTAACGTTTTAAAGATCAATAAGCCATTTTTGTTTTTCTTAGTTTTTCCCAAAAATTAAGTGGCAACTCTATTTTCAACAAAAAATGGATTTTCAAAATTTGTCTTTCAATGTGTTAAAATATTTTTTAAACATCTTTGAAATCCCTTATTTTTTACCATTTTTTAAAAACCCCTAAATCCCGACGCCACAGTATTTTCTGGCGACTAGTTTATAAAATCAAATAAGAGGGCTAGATTTGAAAACTTCATTGGTTCTTAATAAGAATTTCTCATTTGCATATTCGCATGCACGTGCATTGTTCTTCACCCCCCTTCCTGGTCAACCCGATGCCCTGAACGTTCATCCGTTTCAGAGATTGTTGGGAAGACGGGCAACCCTTACTAACTATACGCTATCATAGGTGCAGTAAAAGAGTTCGAGTATACTATTTGACCATGTCTGGCACCACTCCAAGCATGGGAGGTATATACCCAGCTCTATTCAAAAGGTACCCTATTCGATTGACCAAAATCAGCCTTTTGCATTTAGTGAACTTAGAACCCCCCAATTAGGTGCTGCTAATCGTAGTAGGATTATGTGTTTTTCTTAATTGTATGGTTTTCCTGCGTATTGTTAGGACTGTTTTGTTTGGGTTTAAGCTAGTTCCTTTTATGGGTTCGGTCCGGGTTTTTCGTTATCCTTTGATTATGTTAGTTTTTTGCCTTAGGGTTCTTACTCGGGTTTTATTTTTTCACCATGTTTGGTTTCCACACCATAGTTTTCTTAGGGTCATGCCCATGTTTCGTTCTATAGCCTCTAGGATAGTTTTTCTCTTTCTTTCGGGTTCTCCCTAGATTGTTAGTTTCTCCTCCGCCTTTGTTTAGGTTACCCTTGTCATACCTTTGAGAGTTAGTTCTTTACCGTTATGCTGCCCATTTTTCCTTAGAATTTTAGGTCAAACCAGTCTTCTCAGTCTAGTTCTATTTTCTTACCAGAGTGCCGTCTGTTTAGATAAACCTTCCCTTTATCTTCTCCTTAGCCGAGTTGTCCTGTTGATATGCTACCAGTATGTGCCCGACAGGGGCATTGTTTTAGTCTCCGTGTTTATTTGTTCATGATTTGCTGTTTTTGGTGTATGAGATATTTGCTATCTGTCGTCAGAATACTTGTCTAGGAGCTATTTGATACTGGTTATTCTGCCTTTTGGGATCTAGGTTTTTCTGTGGATTTACCATTGGGCTAGGAAAAGTACGGTCATCACGTGTCTGGGAAAGATCAGTGATAGGTGGACTCTATAGGGTATCCAAACAGTCAGCTAAAATAGAAAAGAACGAGGTGAACTTAACAGCTTTGATGAGGGCTATTGCTAAAATATATAGAGGGTCGTGGAGTAGCAAACTCAGGCTCAAAGTCAGTGCCAGGCACAGATTCGGGTAATTCAAGCTCGTTTACTAATACCGAATGAACAGCATGATAACCCAAATGGTAATGGGGAAGACTTTTGGGATGACAATCAGGTTCCCGATGGATCGCAAGTTGTTCCACCACCACCACGGGTCCCTCGTCAAGTGATAGTTGAGGAAGAAAATACTGCTCAGTCCAGAGAATCGGCATTGGTTGAAAAGCTCGACCAGATGAAAAAGGTCCTTAGAAAGGCTTAAGGAATCGAAGAGTACATGTTAGATGTGGGAGGACTATGTTTGTTCCCAGACGCTAAGCTACAAGAAAAGTTCAAAATGCTAGATATGGCGAAGTTTGACGGAATCGAAGATCCCCGAATTCATCTCCGAATGTATGTTGGTACCCTATCGCCAATGGAAATTGATGACTAGTTGAAGGCTAACCTCTTTCACCGATCTCTTTCTGGTGCAGCCCAGAAATGGGTTCTCTCCCTAGACGTAGCAAAGACCAGAACCTGGGAGGACATACCCACGACTTTTGTTAATCAATATAGTTACAATGTCAAACTAGATGTCGCCACCAGAGAGCTCAAAATAACCCAACAGGAGAGCCAGGAGTCTTTTGTTAATTTACTGACCCGATGGGGGGTAAAGCCACCAAGATGACAAACCGGCCTTTTGAGAAAGAGCAAGTGAGGATAGTAGTGAACAATCTGCAGTCCCCGTTGAAGCGCTATCTGATCACGCAGCCACTTTCCACATTCGAGCAGTTGTTTGATGCCAGAGTTCAGATAGAAGATGCAATCCAGTCTGGAGATATTGAAAAATCTAAACCTAGCCAAAAACCTCAAAGAACATTCCAGCAAACAACCAAAACAAAATTGCCACCACCAACCTCGTGTCTCGCTCAAGCGAGGTAAACTTGCTAAACCTATCCTCTTCTGCCCAGCAATCCAACAATACTCTACAGTCATATAATGGTCAACAGTAATAAAGGCCGAGGAGAGTCTTCACTCTCCTCAACATTTCTTTATCCACCGCCCTGAGTTGACTCGTCGAGAAAGGGCTCATCAAGCCATTGGACCCATGCATGTACCCGATCCCCTATCGCCAAGATTTAATGATTCTCAATATTGTGCCTTCCACCAAGGTCACGGGCATTTAACTAATAAATGTATGAGGCTGCGTCATGAGATCCAAAATCTCATTGACAACAAAGTGATCCCGCCACCATCCGCTACTCCAGAATCGAACGTAACAACTAACCCCTTACAGAATCACGCCAGGTAAGCTGGGGTAAATTACATGTCTCCAGGGGAATCAGAGGACCCGAGTCAGCACATCTATTCAGCATACCTACCACGCCCTCATGTTTCATTAACTGAGGATCGAACAGCATGCTCATTTATCGTGGTTAGAAGCAATCAAGACAGGATGGAGGAATGGAATGATGGTGCTTGGGAGTGGTATTAGACATCATTCCCAACTATTCAACTGGAAGAGGAGAAGCGCAACGAAGAAGATGATTGGCCTTTGGATTACCCAGCCCCCGACCATATGGGTTTGGTCACGTGCTCGATGGCGTTACCCTTCCCCAGCTTTTTAATGAAAAGGTATATGTGGATGAAATACAATCCTATTGGCTAGTAAGGGTTGTGCTGAAGTTCGACGGAGCCGAGTGGACTGACTTCTGGGCCACTCGGGAACAGCATGTGAACTTTATCGAACAGGATATATGGGAAGAAATTGATAATATATAGGCCATCAAAGACGATGAGGAGAGAAGAGGAAGAATGGAAGTCACAAATTTAGGCGATTTATGGGCATTTGAAAGCCCTCCGCTTGTGAATGAGATGCAACAGACCAATGACATAATAATAGGATTACGGGATCCCGAGGAGGGGATAGAACATCTGACCAGAAGCGGGCGACATTTCAAGCCAGCCCAGCTGGAAAAGGGGCAACCAAGTGGAAAAGGGAAGGAAAAAGAACATGAAGAAGAAGATGATGCGGTGCTGAAGCAGTTAAAGAAGACGCAAGCTAACATCAGCATTTGGGAGCTACTGATGGCCTCGCATAAACACAGACAAGCTGTGCTAAAGGTTCTGAATAAAGATAGCGTTTCATTATATGCTACCCCAGAACAACTAATTGGACTTATTCTGCCAGCGGTAGAACCAAAAGTCATTTCTTTTTCTGATAATGATCTTCCAGTTGAGAGAAGGAATCACAACAAACCACTACACATTACTGTTAAGTGCCTGGACATATGGGTCTCTATGACTCTTATCGATAATGGGTCTACATTAAATGTATGTCCGCTCAAAATAACACTCTGTTTAGGACTAAAGACGGAGCACGTCATACCAAGCAATCAAGGAGTCCGGGCTTATGACAACATAAGAAGGGACGTACTGGGACTGGTGTCATTCGCAGTATCAGTAGGGCCCTTGGAAACGTCAGTCGAGTTTCATGTACTAGACGTACTAGCGTCTTTCAACTTGTTAGGTAGACCTTGGTTGCATGACCCAAGTGTCCAGGCTAAACCATCGACTCTCCATCAGAAACTAAAATTGATAAGAAATGGGGCAATTCGGACTATTCATGGAGAAGACAGCATTCATCCTTCAAGAGGAGGAGAAGGCTCAACTATGTTGGAAGTACAGCATGGTGAAAATGATGTATTGCTCAGTGGCTTCCAGTTTGATGAAACCCAAGTTGTACAGATGTTGTTGAATGAGGAGGAAATGTATATCAACCCGCGGGCTGTAACAATGATGAGGAAAATGTTCTTTTTCCCTAGTATGGGATCAGGGTGTAAGCAGCAGGGAATCCCAAAACCTGTTCAGGTATTGCCAACTTTGCACCGTTTTGGCCTTGGGTATGAGCCAACGGAGGAAGATTTGGAAGGGCCTAAGAAGGGACAGAAGGCCAATTATTTTGGAACGCTCAATGGGCATTTTGTCAAAGAAGGAGAAGATTTCTCATACTGCATCTTTCCAGAGCCATGGGTCGACGGGGAAACCAATCAAAAGCTACCAGGGTTGGAAATCATTTTCGGCCATTAGTTGTCTGACATAGAAGAAGAAAAGACAGTGAAATGGGAAGAGAAGGAAAAGAAGGTTCAAGAGGAAGACTAGGCTGACAGATTGGGTGGCAACGACTTAGGAATACTTTTTAATGAGAAGATGGCCCAGCTGCAGGTGAATGATCAAGACTGCTTAATGATGGGTTTGAGCGCACCAGCCGATTGCACCAAGCTCATTGTCGATGCAGCTGCAAAAGAGGTGAAGAATTAGACCATTAAGTCTTCTGATGTACACATTGTCTGTTCTGGGTCCAAGTTTGAGTCTGAGTCTGTAGTCGAGGGCACATCTGTTGATGCTCCTCTCCCTGCTTTTACTGTCGAGTTTGTAATTCCTTCTGCTTTTAATGAAATAAACAAAATTTCCAGTTACTCTGCTTTGTTTGATTTATTTCATACGCTTTCCGACGATTTTGAATTCGACGGGGATATCCCTGAAGAAATAAAACTTTTAATAAAAAAAAAAAAAGAAATACGTGCCCAACCTATAATTGAAGAAACACTGTTAATAAATTTGGGTAATGAAACTAACCCACAAAATGTGCAAATTGGTTCTTCTTTATCCTTAGTTGAATAAGAACAATTAATAATTTTATTAAAAGAATTCAAAGATGTATTTGCATGGTCTTACGAAGATATGCCCGAAATTGACCTTGATATTGTCCAACACCGTATCCCTCTATACCCTTATGCTAAACCAGTCAAACAAAAATTAAGACGGATCTGACCAAAATGGGCTATGAAGATCAAAGAAGAAGTTGCCAAACAGATCAATGTCGGGTTCCTAATGGTAACCAAGTATCTAAAATGGGTAGCCAATATTGTGCTAGTTTTAATGAAGAATGGATGTATTCGAGTCTGTGTAGAGTTTTAGAACCTCAACAAGGCTAGTCCGAAAGACGATTTTCCACTACCGCACATCGATGTCCTGGTGGACAGTACAACATGGCACGCCTTGTTGTCATTTACGAATGGCTTCTCCGGGTATAATCAGATTCTCATAGATCCCAAGGACATAGAAAAGACAACGTTCACCACGCCCTGGGGTACCTATTGTTATCGTGTGATGCCGTTTGGTCTAAAGAATGTAGGGGCAACCTATCAGAGGGCTGCCACTACTTTACTGCATGACATGAAACATAAGGAGGTCGAAGAGTATGTGGATGATATGATAGTCAAGTCCAAGGATCAGGATAGCCACATCATAGCACTGCGAAAGTTCTTCGAAATGATTAAAAAATACAAGATGCAGCTTAACCCACAAAAGTGTGCCTTCAGGGTTACTGCAAAAAAAATGCTTGGATTTATGATCACTCAACGGGGTATTGAAGTGGATCCTTCACAAATTCAGGCAATCTTGGAAATGCCTCCTCCAAGGACCGAACGAGAAGTCAGGGGCTTTCTAGGTAAAATATAGTTTATCAGTCGATTCATTACAAAACTGACAACTACCTGTGAGCCGCTTTTTCGTCTGCTAAAGAAAGGAGTCAAGTTTGAATGAGATCAAAAATGTCAAGATGCCTTTGATGCCGTACGACAGTACTTGCAAAATCCTCCTGTTCTAGCTCCTCCCGAACCTAATAGGCCACCGATCCTCTACTTGTCAATGACTAATTCGGCTATGGGATGTATGCTAGCAGAGGAAGGTGAAACTGGAATCGAAAAGGCTGTCTACTACTTAAACAAGAAGATGACGGGATCAGAAATACGGTACACACTACTGGAAAAGACATATTGGGCCTTGGTTTGGGCTTCACAAAAACTGAGGCATTACATGCTATCCTTCACAGTGAATATCATCTCTCTGATGGACCCATTGAAGTACCTATTTGAAAGCCAGCACTAACAGGAAGGTTGGCCCGATGGTCGCTGTTATTGTTAGAATTCGATCTTTAATATGTCATCCGGAAGTCAGTCAAGGGCAGAGCAGTGGCAGAATTCTTGGCCGACTAACCAATTGAAGGAGGTGAAGACACAGAGTTCTAGTTTCCTGACAAATAGTTGATGAAAGTCAGGGATGAAAAATGGACTCTATATTTTGATGGCGCATCCAATCAGTATGGTTATGGAAAGGGAGTCCTTCTTGTCACTCTTGATGAACCACACATTCCGTTATCTTTGAAGCTATATTTTGAAGGTACCAATAATATGGCTGAGTATGAAGCATGTTTAGCTGGATTTGAGGTAACATTAGAATTAGGGGCAAGAAAATTGAAAGTCAACAGAGATTCAGTGTTGGTGGTTTCACAAGCCAGAGGAGAATGGAAGGTCAGGGACTTAACCTTGAGTCTCTATCATTAAGAACTAGAGAGGCTGATACCGTGCTTTGAATCGGTGATCTTTACCCATGTGCCGACACTACAAAATAAGTTTATTGATGCACTGGCCACCCTACCATCCATGATTGACATACCACCTGGAGTCCGAATGAGGCCTTTAATAATATAATAGAAGAGAAAATCGGCATACGAGACAACAGTCGCAATCGAGGAAAGCACTGACGACCTTCCATGGTATTCTGATATTTGAAATTTCATAGAGAAAGGAGAATACCCCAAGTTTTCTAGCAAAAAGGATAAAAGGGTGATACGACGATTATCCGCGCAGTTTTTCATTTGCGTTGGTAGACTATACAAACGAGAGCATTCTGGGGTCAACAAGCTGTGTATAAACACTGAAGAATGCCAAGCATTGATGAAAGAGATCCACGCGGGAGTTTGTGGGCCACACATGAGCGGAAATATGTTAGCCAAAAAGATCCTGCGACAAGGGTACTTTTGGATGAAAATGGAGACAGACTGCATACAGTTCGTGCGGAGGTGCCGCAAACGCCAGATTCATGCAAATCTCATGCACATCCCCCCGTCTCAACTATATAACCTGACGTCACCATGGCCGTTCTCAGTATGGGGCATCGATGTGATCGGCAAAGTGACACCGAATGCATTAAATGGGCACAAGTTTATCTTAGTGGCCATTGACTACTTTACCAAGTAGGTAGAAGAAGCCTCCTACTCGGTGTTAAAAGCCTCTCATGTCGTTAAGTTCATCAAGAAAAACATCATTTGTCAATACGGGGTCCCGCATGAAGACATCTCAAATAATGGCTCACATTTTCAAGGAAAAGTCTTGGATCTTTTCAAGGAATACTGAATAGTGGCTCACAAATTCTCACCATATCGGCCACAAACCAATGGAGTAGTTGAAGCAGCAAATAAGAACATCTAGAAAATCCTACAAAAGACGATCAACTCACATAAGGATTGACCGGAACATCTACCATTTCCACTTTAGGGATACCAAACGTCGATCAGGACTTCAACGGGAACTACACCATACTCTCTAGTATACGGGATGGAAGCCGTGCTTCCCACTGAGGTGGAACTTCTCTCACTAAGAGTAGTGGATGAGGCCAGTATTTCGGAAGCAGAATGGCGAAGGAACCAAGTGGATGAGTTGCTCTTGTTCGATAAAAAAAGGTTGCAGGCTCTATTTCATGTACAAGGATACCAAATGAGGATAGACCGAGCATTTAATAAGAAAGTCAAGACTCGGGATCTCCGAGAAGGGGATTTGGTCCTTAAGAAAATCAAAGCTCCTATTTTTGACCCAAGAGAAAAATTCAAGCCAAAGTGGTTTGGACCGTTTCACATTAAAACCATCATGACCGGTGATGCAATTATTATTATGGATTTGGATGGCAATATGTTCTCCACTCCAGTTAACCTCAATCAACTCAAAAAGTACTAACCTTGAGGTAAAAATAAAGATAAGATAAAAGCTCGCTGAGTTGAAAACTGAAAAGGTAACTCAGGAAAAAGTTAGAACAGCCCGCAAGGCCGAAAATCCTAAGGCGTGACCTTGGAAAAAGTTAGGGCATCACAAATGGAGAGTGTTAATACCCGAGAGTAAAAACCGAGCCTGAACTACGTTATGGCCTGATTTCATCTTTTTGGGATACGTAGGCAGCTTCTTTTAAAAAATCCGACCTCATTCTTTGTTTTTAACCATCTTTGAATCTAAGTAAGTTTAATGCAAATTAATTCCTAGATTTTGATAATAGTCATTTAATCAAAAAAAATTTGGATAAATTTGAACCATCTTGAACATAAAGTGGGAGTTTTCATTACTTCGTTTCAGAATTACAATGTTTTTGAAAGGAAGGGCGCGTGAGTCCCAAACTCTACAAATAAAAAAGAAAGCTGTTAAATTTTTCAAAACAAAGAAGAAGTTCTCAAGTCTTTCTCCTTTTCGCCGCTTGTTTCCCTTCTTCCTTGTCCTTCTTCTCCCTATCCTGCCGCAGCCATGTCTTGTACTCAGCAGAAAGCTCGGGACATTGCAGCTCTTGCATTTTCATACGTGAACGAGAAGGTTAGGCATCTTGATACAGTGTTAGAAATAGAGCCCGCAGTGCAGATGAAATCAAACGTCCTCGGATACTAGCAAAGATGATCCGACTTTGCCCGAATTGCCGCATGATCCTATGAGGGTAATAGAAGGTAGTCTGACGAAGACCAATCATCAAAACGCCAGGGTGATCCATAGTAGTCAGAGTTATGGCAGGGATCCGCCACCAAGGGCACTACCAGGTGATATCAGGGCCAATCAGGAATGAGAGGTTCTATCGCAAGGTTGCCTTAGTGTCGCATATCTGATATCAAGGGTGGTAAAGGAAAGCTATTGTGCTGTGCCTATTGGTAGGTGGTTTCCATACAAGATTCACCTTCTCCATCAGCCAAATCTGCAGCAAAAGTTAGAATAGTAAGAGAAAAGCTTTGCAGTGTAACAGAGAGTTTGGTGAAGAGTTAAAATGTTGAGCTTACCTGAAGAAGTAAAGGGCTGCCAGCAAAGGTGGTGGTCTCACCACGATGAACAACATCTAAACCTAGTAGTGTCTCGGCTAAAACAAGCAGCACGAAGTCTCTCCCCATCCATATCTGACCAGCAATGTCAACCATAGCGCAACTAACCCGCCCATCAGAAGGGAGAAGAAGATACTGGGCAGGAAGACAGAAGCAAAGAGCATAACGTCACCGCAGTTGAAAGTTGAGATCACTAAGGTCACCAGCAAGACGGAATCTGTCAATGATCCAGGGTATGTCAAGACAGTTATCCTGTGTCAAAAGAGAGGCCTCCATCCTAGATAGGCCACAAAGCTGTATCACTAGCTGTCGAGTCGAGAGAAAGAAAGTGGGAACGGCAACAGAGCTCTGTGGAGCCAAATTTAAAATAGCAACAAACTCCTCCACAGTGGGACATAGTTTTTCAAGGCCAAATCGAAAGACGTGAGGCTGTGGATCCCACAGTTGTGCAGAAGTTGACAATAAAAGTTTGTTAATCTTCACGGTCCTCAGTGAGAAAAGGGCATTAAGGCCGAAAGGGACAAAGTTCAAACGTTCGATATGGGAGGATGCCTCAATCTATGAAGAAAGGGGATTAGCCATCTGGGTCAGAGTAACAGAAAATGAGGCCTCTAGGGCTGTTTTACTAAGGCAGAAAAGGGCGGGAAATCAAAATTTTTGCAAAAGGCATGTTCACTGTGGCGATCGCCACCTTGAAGCTGGCGACCGCCAACTCTAAAAAGCATAGTACAGTGACATCATCCCTTTGAGCAGGCAAATGCTATGTTGTAACTGGCGATCGCCATGTAAGCATTTATGAAAAATGGCGACCGCCATGTTGATGCCAGCGACCGCTATGTTAGCATATATCAGTTTGTGGTTTCTGATTTCTACACTATGTGAATTATGCATCCAAGGCAGTTTGTATAGCAAACAAAAAGAAAGTCATACATGTGAAGTAATAAAAGGCACGAAGGCCCAAAATGTATCAAAAAGTGATAAAATGTATCAGAATAAAAACTGGGGCACCCAGGCCTAATAAATAGCAAAATTAGGGCACATAGGCCCATGGATCAAATAAATGTATGTAAATATGTCAAACTGAGGCACGCAGGGCCATCAAAATAAATGTATCAGAATGAAACTGAGGAGGGGAAAAGCTCTCTCTCACTGATGCCTGGGGCAGACCCGGCGGGAGGAAGGACCGGTCTCGTCCGAGCTCAGTCCTCAAAAAGCCTCTCAATATAGGCATCTCCATTGCTGTCGAAAGAAGAAGAAATGCCTTTAGAGCGGCTCTGGGCATAATAGATAGATCCTCAGGAGTGAGCTCTGGAGAAGGCAGCACGAGAACCACGACCTCGGGTTGGGACTGGAGTAGGAGAAGAAGTCGTAGCCCGCGGTGGTACTATGCCTACAGCTGGTACCGGAGGCTGTCAAAAGAAAGCAAGGATCAGAACAGAGTATAAAAAAAGGTACAGAAAGGTTGAAAGGAGTTATGAGGACACTTACTATAGCCGCTGGAGTAAAAGTAATGCAGGCCACTCGGACAGTGGCATCAAGCTGACAGATCAGTGCTCTCTGACTAGTAAAGACCGACAGCAGATGATTTAGCCACACCTAATTAACTTGTAAAAAGGGATTAGTCAGTTTAAGTAAATAAAGCGAAGAAAGTAACCAAATGAAAGGAGAAAGGACAAGGACAAGCCTGACCGAGCTCAGCCCTAAACTCAGGGGCTGGCAAAATAAGAACTGGCAAAGGGAAAGGGTAGCCACATGCTACTATCTGAATCTCCCACGGAATCTCCAGGCCCCTCATCCCTCCAGCCGCGACATCATCACAAACAACTCTAGCTCCAGCAGCAGCAGCAGCGTCAGCATCAGCGGCCTCTGACGCTCGCCTCCTCCTACCACCAATCGGATCGGGTCCTAATGAACCCAGTAGATGGGCCCGAGCCCAGGCCGTGTAGTCCCCCTCTAGCACCAAAAGCTCGGTAGCATGCGTCCCAACCAGCTCCAATAGAAGAACTACCCGGCTCAGGTGATCGGTTCGGCGCATACAGGCCGGAGGAACCACTGGGATCTATAAGTGGTCTAGGCCGAGCGACTGGCGTACCACTCGCTCTCCTAGATAGTACTCTCGTCCAAATGGACCCTCCAATAGAATCCGCCAGGAAGCGATATCCCGACTTCGCATCAAGTCTATGCCAGCCCGATCCTCTACGCCCCTCCAGACATCCCAGTGGACCTGCAACAGTTCAAAGTACAGTACAATATAAAGAAAAGTAAGTCGTACAGTATGATGAATAGTATACAGTGATTAGTGTCCAAAATAAAGAACAGTGCAATGAACAGTGCAATAAACAGTATAATGCAGCAAGCAGTAAATAATGATACCTGGTTGGGAGTCAGCCGGTCTAGAGACACCCAGAAGCGATCAACATCCTTCCCCCCAGCCTTCTTCCCCTTTAGCCTACAGGACCACAGGGCTGCTCGGGGAATGACTGAAGGGTCCGCAGAAGAGTTCGTCGTGACGTGAAGCTCGAGAAACTCATAAGTCCACAACTGCAAAGAAGAAGATGTTAGCAAGCAGATAATGACAGATAACATAAATGAATGGAGAACTGCATAAACTAAATTATACCTCCCAAACCCTCCAGTATCCCCCAATGCTGAGCTCCTGGGGGAACAGAGTAAGAGTCCTCATAAAGCCGTAGAGGGTAGCGAGGGCAGCTCCTTCCCAGTCAAATGTAGCAACATGGTCAAGTCGAGAAAGGGCACCTAGGTAGTGCAAATGTACGGTATTCTCCTTGTTCGAAAATAAGGAGGTGCCGAACATATACATGAGAAAACCCTGGGCAACCCACTCATAGTGGCGAGGCTCGGTGCACTGGAAATGTCTAAATCTGTCGAAGAACTAGGTGTAACGGACCCGGTCTCTGTCCATCTGGGTGGGAACAGCTCCAAGGAAGTGCATCAATGCATCAGCAGAACCAGCAATGGTCGGGTCAAAAGAGATAGAGGCCCCTCCAACCCGAATGCCGGTGATGAGTGCAAAATCCAGAGGTGTCAGAGTAGCCTCGAATGTGGTAAAGTGAAAGGTGTTAGTGGTATCCCACCACCGCTCAGCCAGGGCAGTCAACTATACCCGATCGTTGCTCGTTCTACCCAACAAGGGTATGAAGCGAGCAAAACCAAAGGCATCAATATAAGCCCGGCTGGGAGCAGAGAGGGCATCATACCACTCTAACACCTCTCCAGAGGTAGAACCTCCGAAGCCACAGACATAGTGACCAGCCTGAAAAGGAGAAGACAAATAAAAGATATATAAAGAGAAGATCAAACACAGTAGATAATCAAAAGCAATAAAAAACCCTACGTTCGTGTGTAAGTGACGACTCTTTGGTGTTTTCAAGTCCAAGAAAACTAGGCACTCTAACCTTAGGTCCGTGTGTAAGTGACAACCCTTCAGTCCTCTCTAAGCCCTGATAAATCAGGTAAGCCTTTCTACCCAAGGTTCGTTTGTAAGTGACGACCCTTCAGTCCTCTCTAAGCCCAGATAAGTCAGGCAAACCTTCTTACCCTAGGTTCGTGTGTAAGTGACGACCCTTCGGTAAATCAGGCAAATCTTCCTAACTCTAGGTTCATGTGTAAGTGACGATTCTTCAGTTTTTCCATATCCTAGTAAAATACTAGGAACCCTAAAGTCCTGGCGCACTAGACTCTATCATTTTAAAGATACCCATTCTTTCTTAAAAAAAAAAATCTCTCCTCCCTTTTGATATTTGTGTTTTGCCCCGTTTGCTCTAACCTTTTATGATAAATTCTTTTGGAATCTTTGAAAATTTGCCCCAATATTCTAGAAGAATTTTCCTAAAATCTTCTTAAAAGTTTCCTAAAAATTT
>JAOTRH010018534.1:0-22346 GCA_034768845.1 Heliamphora exappendiculata | reverse complement strand
GATAGGTCAAAACCCCTTTGAAACTTTCTGTTGGTTTTTAGCCATCGAGGAACATTCTGTCACATATTTGTATATGGCCAAAAATCCCTATTTTAGTGATCTATTGCAAAAGTGGTCTAAATGAATTTTGTATCTAATATATTGATATATTGTTTGCCAAAAAATTAGTTCTTAAAGCCTCAGGATGATACCCCAAAATTGTTTTAAATGCTGTCCAAAACCAGCTCTGCTGAGATTTGGTGGCTGGCAGAACCAACTTTTTAAAATGGCCACAAAGTCTAATTTGTTTCAAATAACTACCCATAGCTCAAAACATGAAACTTGACCTTGGTATTAAACATAAGAATTATAGAATATATTTTTATCTAAATGGTGTTTAAAAATCATAACTGAATTTCAAGTCTAGATACCTTAAAACTTTGTTGCCCCTATTAATTTGATACTTGGTTTTGGCCCTAAAAGTTGTTAAGTGTGATTTGAGCACCCTTTGCCATGAGACCCGAGTTTTTGTATGATGATTGAATTGAATTAGTTGATTTGTATTTTAAGTGAATGTATGGTGATTTAGGACTCATGCTTTCATATCTTGAGAATTGTAGCTTGTGCTTCACATGACTGTACTTTATGCTTTGTGTATTGTACCATGAATATTGCCATGCTAAGTTGATGCCATATTATAAATTGTTACACTGAGATGAATTGTACACATTATGAGCATTTTCATTTGCATCTTGGCATATTGGAGTCTATCTGTGCAAACCGTTGTTGGAATTGGCTGTGTTGAGATCATTCTTCTTGGTTCTGAGTCTAGGGCGTCCTTGGTTGTCATTTTCGAAAATGATTTTGGTTTATACACCCTGGGTGCATCTCCGGTGTTGGAAATGATTTTGGTTTGTACACCCTGGGTGCGTCCCCAGTGTTACAGAATTGGTTTATGAATACTGTTGGGCACCATGGGTTCGTCGTTAGCAATTCTAGTTTCGATGGCTTGGACATTGGGTAATTCGGAGATAGCCTAATTCGGCGGACCTAATCCCATTGTGGTGGTAATTCGGAGAGAGCTCAATTATGGCGAACCTAAACCCCATTATCACGATGTTTTGAAGGGTAATTTGAAGAGAGCCTAATTTGGCGAACCTAATCCCACTGCAGTGGTAGTTCGGAGAGAGCTCAATTATAGCGGTCCTAAACCCCTCATTTTGGTACTTCGTATAATGTGAACGTTTCTTAAAATCCTCTTAGACTTTGAGTTGACACCGACAAAGGCATCACGCATCTTAAGGTGGGTTGTGTGTGCACATAATTGTCGGTCCCTGATAAGGGTGGCTGAATAATTGAGTGGCTGGCCCCCACGCCGTTGCCATTTAGTAAAATAGCTATGGCATGAAGGCAGGCGACGTGGTTACTATTCGCAACGAGGCGCGATGATGGCTTTAGTGATCAATTTATCCAATGAAGTCTAATCTGGTGATTCCCGGCGTGGAATTTCTATTCTTATTTGGGTGCATGTTGGGTTTGGCATCTTTATTTCATACACGCATGTTTATTGACTTATCTGCTATCTTGTCATAAATTTATCTGTCTCCTTGATTATAAACTGTACTGAGTGTTATATGGTATGTGTTGCGATGAATTTTGTGCTGTGAGATTAGTTAGAAGGTTAGAGTGTTTTGCTTCTGAGTCTTGGCTCATGACATTCATGCCACAGGTGAGGAGGAGTTCTTGGAGGAAGTCAATCTCGAGGGAGAAGAAGAGTTTGAAGAACAGGGTGAGTCCCAAGAGCACACGAACCCAGCTGATGCATTCTAAGGAGTTGAAGCTTCTGCTTTCTTTTTTGTATTCAGATTTCTCGCGTTTAGTGTAATTGTTGAAATTTCTTGGCAGAACTGTAATACTTATGTACTTTTGAAAGGTTTAGAATTCACTTATGACGTAATAACTAACATGTGTAAATATGAATGAATGACTAGAATATCCCTTTATTTATATTTATAATGTCTCGACGTGCCCGGAGGACGGGGCATCATACTAGTAGTTGAATCATGTTTAGCGGTTGTATCTACGAAAACCTGGCGTGTAGATATGGGAGCCACTAATCATATCTGAAATTCTTTGTAGGGGCTCCAAGTAACCAGGCAGCTTAGAGAGGGCGAGGTCTACCTTCAGATCGGGAACGACTCCCAGGTGTCTGTTGTTGTAGTGAGAGAAGTAACTCTTTATTTCAGTAAAAATAAAAGTTTAATTTTGAAGAACATTTTATATGTACCCCAAATTAGGTGGAACTTAGTTTTGGTTTCCTGTTTGGGGAATGATGGATATTCTGTTTCTTTTAATAAGCTTTCATGCTGTATTATGGTTGAAAAAAATTTATCTGTCGTGGTACATTGGAAAATGCTCTTTATATTTTACACTATGTTATTTTTACTGATAAAAACAATAAGGTGAATAATTTACATGTTTTACCACTTAAAAGAAAAAATTTCTCCTTGAATCAAACGCTACTGTGGCATATTTGTTTGGGTCATGTTAATCTCTGATTAGAGTACATAAACTCTATCACAGATTCCATAGCCTTTTGCAATAATTCTGCATCCTTGTCTTGTAGTGCTTTATTATAGTTTTTGGGTTTGGTATCATGTTCTTCTAGGATCTTGTCGTAAGACTCTCCCAAGAACATGAACTTCTCGGGTTGACGAACAACTCTCACATTACGACGAAGCTCTTGCTGTGTACTCAAGATAGGTGGTATCTCATTCTGTTCATTAGGTATGCTTTCTGGTTGTACCAAATTTTCATTCCTCACCTCTTCAAGAAGAACTTGTGACCGAAGTTTGTAATTTATTACATAATCCTCTTCTAAGAATCTTGCATTTGTGCTAACAAATACCTTCTGACTCTTAGGATCATAAAATAAACCACATTTAGTTTCTTTAGGGTATCATACAAAGAAACAGACATCTATCTTTGGTTCCACCATACTTGCATCTCCCACCATTCTATTGAGGCATACCTGGTGCAGAAAACTGGGATGTTATCCCATGTTCTAATAAGTAATCCCTGAACTCCCCAGAGAGGTATTCACCTCCAGGATTAGATCGTAGGGTTTTGATACTTTTACCAGTTTCAGACTTGCAGTAAAGCAGGTAAACGTATCAAAATCTAGAGTAATCATCAATAAAAGTAACGAAATACTCATACCCACCTCTTGTCTGGATGTTCATGGGACCACATAAATCAGAGTGAACCAATTCCAACACTTCTTTGGCTCTAAGTTCTTTTGCCGTAAACGGCCTCTTGGTCATTTTACCTTTTAAACAAGATTCGCAAATTGGAAGTGCCTCCATTTCCAATGAACCTAAAGGTCCATTTTGAATCAGTCTTTGTATTCTCCCCAGCATCAATGATTGACATACCACCTGGAGTCAGAATGAGGCCATTAATAATCGAACAGAAAAGAAAGCCGACATATGAAATGACAGCCGCAATCGAGGGAAGTACTGACGAACTCCCGTGGTATTTTGACATCCAAGATTTCGTTGAAAAAGGCAAGTACCCCAAGTTTGCCAGCAAAAAAGATAAAAGGACAATACAAATATTATCAGCGCAGTTTATCATTTGCGGGGGAGATTATAAAAATGTGGGCATTCTAGAGTCAACAAGCTGTGTGTCAACAGCGAGAAAGGTCGAGAGCTAATGAAAGAAATACATGCGGGAGTCTGCGGGCCTCACATGAGTGGAAACATGTTAGCCAAGAAGATCCTACGATAAGGATATTTTTAGATGGTAATGGAGAAATTGTATACAATTTGTACGGAGATTTCATAAGTGTCAAATCTATGCAAATCTTATGCATGTTCCCCCATCCTAATTGTACAGCTTAACGTCCCCATGGCCATTCTCAGTATGGGCCATCGATGTGATCGACAAAGTAACACCAAGGGCGTTAAATGGGTATGAGTTTATTTTTTAAAAAAATTCCTAATTTTTTAGGATTTTTGAAAAATGTTCCATAATTTTTAGGAATTTTGCAAAAATTTCCCTAGATTTTGGGATTTTGGAAAACAAAATTCTCGATTTTTTAGGATTTTTGAAAAAAGTTCCCTTAATTTTTAGGACTTCTGAAGAAGATTTTCTTAAATTGCTTCAAAATTTTCAAAATTTTCTTAGATTTTTTATAAATTTTTGCAAGATTTTCCCTAGGTTTTTTATAAATTTTTGCAAAATTTTCCTAAATTTTAAAAAGATTTTTGAATGTTTCCCCTAGATCTTCTAAAAATTTTCCTTGAAAAATAAGTCCGAAATTTTCTCCCCTTCAATTCTATGTTTGGCCCCAAAATAAAAATGAAAAAATCAACTCCTTTATTTTTGTGATTTTTGCTAAAACAACCGTCCCTTTTATTGTTTGCATCTAAACCCTAATCCTAGTGTTCCTACTATTTTAATCTCCTTTGCACAGGTACCTAAGCTAAGTTTCTCAAGCCAATATCTAGGTTTGTTGTGATTACATGTTCGAATCTCAAAATATTGCATACAGTTATTACAGATATCAAGATATTGCATCATATTGCAAAAATAAACAAAGCATAGGGGATCCTAGGCATGCGTCTATGTTTGAGATAAATTTTGATATTAAACAACAAGGATAGGGAACCTACCGATGGACGCTGGCGAAAGATGTGTTGGTCAGGCTCCCAAAAGAGAATGTTAGCACCGACGGCGTCGACTGGCGGCTCGTAACGCCTCATCCCACCAGGACCCAAACGGTGGGGTGCCGAGGCGTATGTGTGTGGGACGAAGGGTGCTAGATGACCCTCTCCAGCATGTGGATCAAGAAAATCGGCCATCTCGGCCTCACCAGCAGCATCTACAACTGCCTGCACCTCGGCAGCTGCTCGTGCCTCGTCCTCAGCAGCACGACGAGAGGCACACTCCGCCTCGAGAGCAAAGGCATCCATCGCACCCAACACGACAGAAGGCTGACTGGTAGTAACCCCGCTAGAAGGAAGGCTGGTGGTCGTAGCCCCAAAAGTCCCTATGATGGAGCTCTCACTCGCTGAAGGACCTCGGATAGCTCCTACGATGTCCTCAAGATGCCCATGTCTCGCCATGTCAGGAAAAGGAAGAGAAAAGGCCACGAAGGCTAAAGAACGAAAGGAAAGCAAGGAGTTTGAGAGAGTTTGAGAGCATAAGGGAGCTAGAGAGAGTGGAATGAGAGAAGTGACCTCACCCGTGTGCTTTGAGGGATCGTATACACGTCTGGAGGTGGTGGTCGCCACCTTCCATTGTAATGACCGCCAAGTCATTCAAGAGACACACGACAACCGCCACCTTGGAAGGATTTTGTTGTGGCAACTGCCATGTCAAAGGGGTTTTTGTCTTGTCGACCGCCACCTAGTATGCGGTCATGTCAACAGTCTTGGACTTTGGACCTAGCGACCGCCAACTCTAAAGTTAGCGGTCCCGTGTTTTGAGAAGTAATCATTAGGTTTTGGGTTTTGAGCGGGCTGTTTGGTATTTGTTTTGTGTGTTTTGTGTATTTGTGTGTTTTGTGTTTTGTGTTTTTTGTGTTTTATTTTCTATGTCTTTGTGTGTTTTGTTTTTCTTTTTGTGTGGTTTTGTTTTTTTATTTTCTTTTATGTGGTTTTGTTTCTTATTTTCGTGTGTTTTATTCTTGTGTTTTTCTTCATAATCTTGTGTGTTTTTCTGTTAAATCTTATGTGTTTTTCTAAGAAAATCTTGTGTATTTTTCTAAATTAGTTTTAAATATTGCTAGTCTTGTGTGATTTTCAATAAATCTTGTTTTGTTATTTTTCTTTATAAACCTTGTCTTTCCGCAGTGTTTCATCCCGATGAAAATAGTTTTTAAGTCTTGACTCGACTTTTAAATATCTTTATCCCTTGTGTCGTCCCGAGTTTTTAGGAATTGACTCAACCTACTAATTCGTAGTTCTCCCGGATAAGGATGATTTTAAAGTTTTGACTCAACTCTTTAGTTATCCTTATCCGGTTATCGTTCTAAATTTTTAGGCCTTGACTCGACCTATTAGTTCGTTATTTCTTTCCCGGTTAAGATAATTTCTAGGATCTTGACTCAATCCTTTTAATTATTTTATCCACAGTCAAGTTCTGAGGTCTAGACTCGATCTTTGACTTGTCTGTTTATTTGTGCTCCCTTTATATCTTGACTCGATCTTTAGGATTTGTTTGATCATATTAATGTTTACATCATGTTTGGACCATGTTAGTATTTGCATCGTGTTTCTTATCTTGCATCTATGCATTTACCCCATGAACTACGTTTTAGTCTGATCCTTAGCAAAGGGGTACGTAGGCAGCTCGATGGAAATTCGAGTACAACCAACATCATATGTGTGCTTGTGTGTGTGGCCTAAGATTGGCGACTCAGTCAAATGGATGTTGTTTCTAGATCTTTGATATGACTTGCATCACGCGTTGCTATACAAGTTATATCAAAGTGGGGCAACTGTAGACACCCCAATTTAACCCCACCTAATCTTAGGTGAATCCGATAATGAAAATAATTGAAATGGTGCTTCAGTATAATCCTTAGGAAATGATCCAAGCTTGGTATTTGAACTCAATGATCAAAACATTCAAACCAGTGAAATCATCATTGAACCACATTGTTTGAACCATGGGGTCGCCATATTCATTGTAACGACCACCAATAGAATCTCTTGGAAACCCTAGCCAAAGTAGCGATCGCCACATTTGAACCATGGGGTCGCCAACTTGATGGTGGCGACCGCTATAAGAACTTCTTGAAAGCTTGATATTTGTGGCGACCGCCAACTCAACACACGGTGACCGCCAACATCAAATGGCCTGACGTGTCCCAAAACGTGTCAGCATTTCATTGGTTGAGAAATTCTATAAATATCGCACCTCCTTGTACATTTTTAGGGCAGAATTTTAGAGAGAGACGCTCTGCCGAAGTATCGAGAAAGTTCAAATTTCGACGCCGAAACCTTGCCGAAGTACTGAGAGCCGAATCTCTAACCGATATTGAAACTCTAACTTGGATTGGAGCACATTCTGAGGACTGGATCAATGAAGCACCATACCCCTACTCGAGGATTCATTAGCGATCCAGGTATTATGCTTGAATCCTCAGTCTTTCTATCTCTATTTTCTATCTCTTTGAAATAACCCGGTTAAATTGGTGGTTTTCTCTTACATTTATTTTTACATTGTTTATATAGTTGTTTTAATCATTAGAATTCATGTGGTTTGCAATAAATGTGTTAAGTTTGATAAATTAGCTATATTTATATTATAACTCAAATATTAGCTTGCTTAGTTTGTTCGCTTCATTCGCATTACACACTTGCACTAAGTTTGTTAATTCACTAATTAGTGCTAACATAATTAACAATATGACTAACGGTGTCATTATTATTATAATTCAAGTACTTACATATATATGGATGTAATTATCAATATTACACTCATATTTTAGTATTTCTTAGTTAATGGCTATTATATTGTTAAGTAATAGTTGTTGTTTTCATTTATATTTTTTCTTTTAATATTAGTTTAGTTTTTTTTAATAATATTTCTATTTCTTTTTCTTTTTCTTTTCTTTTAATATTATATTTTTTACATACATATGGTTGTTATTTCGTTTAATCTTGTTAGTTTAATTTTCTCTTTCAACTAGTGTTCCTTTTGTGTTTCTTTTATTTTCTTTTATTCAACACCAAAATTTCCAAAATCTACTAATGATAGTATCATCTCCCCCTTTATAATTTTATTTTTCTTTTCTTTTACTTGTTTAGTTTATTATATACAATCTACAAAAT
This sequence comes from Heliamphora exappendiculata, assembly GCA_034768845.1. Taxonomy (NCBI): domain Eukaryota; kingdom Viridiplantae; phylum Streptophyta; class Magnoliopsida; order Ericales; family Sarraceniaceae; genus Heliamphora; species Heliamphora exappendiculata. The sequence goes on along the minus strand of JAOTRH010018534.1, from coordinate 14,523 downwards.
CCATGATAACAAATAAGTTGCATTTCCTTTTCTTTTTTTGTTATAATTTTAATTCTTTAGTTTTTTTTTTACTGGTATTTTCTTTAAAAACTTTTTTCTTTTGGTTCATTTTTTAAATTTTTTTTATAAAATTTTTGTTGTAGGTTTAATTGCTTCCTTTATTACCAAGTTTTAATATAAGATTTTCACATACTTTTTCATGTTAGTGTAGCACTTCTCTTTAGTAGAAATTGGTCATGTTAGTTTAGATTTTTTAGCAATATGCATGTTTAGTGTAATTCATTCAAAATCATGTTTAGGTTATCTTGTTGGCAATTTATTTGATTTTAGTGGTTTTTAATACATTTGTTGTTCTTTTATCATACCATGTGAGTTTGCTAGCTAGAAATTGCATGTCATGGGATTTAAGATTTTTTTTTCTTATTTGCTTCAATTCGGTTTCTATATAGATGTTCTGTATTTTCTGTATTTGATTTTGGATGTTCTCTCTTTACCTTCGTTTTATGTATTTGTATGTATTTGAGAAATCTTATTAAGAACTAATAATGATTAGTAGAGACCAATCTTATGATTGGGCGAATGGGGTGCCTAACACTTTTTTCGATTCGTACCTTAACCCTTGAACCCATTTTTCTCTAGTTAACGTTTTAAAGATCAATAGCCATTTTTGTTTTTCTTGGTTTTTCTCAAAAATCAAGTGGTGACTATGTTTTTGACAAAGAGGAGTTTTCAAAATTTGGCTTTAAAAGTGTTAAACTATTTTCTAAACATCGTTTGAACTCCTTATTTTTCAACTTCCAAAACCCCAATATCCCGGCGCCACAGTATGCCACCTCTCCAATTCTGTCCAGGATTTTAAACAACCCGATAAAACGTGGCAACAACTTTCCGCTATAGCCAAATCTCATCAAATCTCGACGTGGCGAGACTTTCAGAAACACATGTTCTCCCACCCCAAACTCCAAAGGCCTCCTCCTCTGATCGGCGTAATTCTTCTGATGACTCTAGGCCGTCAGTAAACGTTGGCGAATCATAGCAATCTTTTTCGTTGTCGCTAAATGTTGGCGAATCATAACTGCGGTCTCTCCCTCATCTGTCTAACACACCAGCAACCTACACACCCTGCCATACAAGGCCATCTCAATGCTAGATTGATAGTTGCTGTTATACGCAAACTCTGCAAAAGGTAACTGATCTCCCCAAGAACCCCAAAAATCGAGTACACAAACTCGCTCTAAAACCTATATAGTACGTTCAAACTTACCATCCGTATGAGGATGAAGAGCAGTGCGGAAAAGCAAGCTCGTCCCTAAAGCTACCTAAAGACTGCCAAAAGCACGATGTAAAGCGCAGGTCTCGGTCGGAAACAATAGATACAGGTACTCCGTGTAACCGAACAATCTTACTGACATACAGCCTACTTAGCTTGTCCACAGAATCCTTCACGCGAATGAGAAAAAAGTGTGCAGACTTCGTAAGCGTATCAACTACAACCCAAACAGCATCGTGCCTCTTAGACAATCTAGGAAGTCCAAACACGAAATCCATAGTGATGTTTTTCTACTTCCATTCCGATACTGGCAACGGCTGTAGCAACCCTGCAGGTCTCTGATGCTCTGCCTTTACTTGCTGACAAGTAAGGCACGTAAAAACAAACTGAACCACATCCCTCTTCATTCCCTTCCACCAGAACTGACAACACAGATCATGATACATCTTGGTGCCTCCCGGGTGCACTGCAAGACGAGAATGGTGGAAGTCCCGTAACACGTCGCCACGACACAACTCTGGCACAAACATTCTCCATGCGAACCTCAAACTATGATCCAGACTCCTAACCCGACCCAACCCTTAGTGTCTTTCCCATTAATAACACGATCTCGTAACAACTGAGCTTCCTAATCCGTATGCTGAGTCTCCAAAACACGGGAAATCAACGTAGGTTGTGATACTACCGAGAATAGGGTCACACCCTCCTCTATCTCCCTGAGACACAAATCAAACTCACTCACCTCCTCAAGCATGCCCCACTCTCGCATGGAAACAAAAGCTAGCAAACCATGAGATCTCCTGCTAAGAGCGTCGACCACGACATTGGCCTTTCTCGGATGGTACTGCAAGTCAAAATCATAGTCCTCCATAAACTCAATCCACTGTTGTTGGCATAGATTCAAATCCTTTTGTGAAAACAAGTACTTTAAGCTCTTGTGATCTGAAAAAATCTCGAAATGCGCACCATAAAGATAGTGCCGCCATGCCTTTAAGGCAAAAACCACGGCTGCTAACTCCAAGTCATGTGTCAGATAATTCTGTTCATGAGTCCTCAACTGCTGAGATCCATAAGCTACAACCTTACCCTCTTGCATCAAGACACAACCCAAACCATCATACGACGCATCACAATACACTATGTAACCCAAACCTCGTTCTGGAATAACTAACATTGTTGCACTCATCAACCTCTTCTCCAATTCTTGAAATACCAGCTCACAAGTCTCACTCCAAATGAACTTAACTCCTTTTCGCATAAGGCAAGTCATTGGCACGACAAGTTTAGAAAATTTTTTTACGGATCGCCGGTTGTAGCCTGTCAAACCCAAATAGCTACGGATCTCAAACACATTTTTCGATCGTTCCCAATCCATCACTGCATTAGTTTTCAAAGAATCCACAGATACTCCATCCCTCGATACCACATGTCCAAAAAACCTCACCTCAAGAATCTAAAATTCACACTTCTCGAACTTTGCATACAGACGATGCGCTCTCAAGAGCTGTAGAGCAATTCATAGGTGTTCTTCATGCATCTCCCTCGAGGGTGAGTAAATAAGAATGTCATCCATGAACACAACCACAAAACTATCAAGATATGGATGGAATATATGGTTCATCAAGTCCATGAATGTCACAAGAGCATTCGTCAAACCAAACGACAAAACCAAAAACTCATAGTGACCATAATGAGTTCGAAAGGCAATCTTCGCTATGTTTTCTTCCCGGATCCTCAACTGGTGATATCCCGATCTCAAATCATTCTTCGAAAAGAAACTCCAACCCTTCAATTGATCAAACAAGTCATCAATTCTCGTCATAGGATACTTATTTTTCACCGTTACCTGATTCAACTTTTGATAGTCAATACATAACTTTAAGGATCCATCCTTCTTCTTAGCAAATAAGGCTGGAGCTCTCCACGGTGACATACTCGGACATGCAAACCCCTTATCGAGAAACTCCTAAAGCTATACCTTGAGTTCTCGCAACTCAGTCGGTGCAAAATGATAAGATGGCATCGAAATAGGAGCAGCTCCCAGAACGAGATCGATAGAAAACTCTACCACACAACTCGGTGGCAACTCAAATAGATCGTCAGAAAGACATCTAAATAATCACAAATCACAGGGGGAAGCTCTCCTCGAACCCCAACCACCTCATTCAACATGAGAGCAGAAAAGAGGAAGCCCAGGCTTCCTCGATTTCGCACAACATCGGGCATGAACATCAAACCTTCGTCCCGATCACCCACAAAACAAAAGCAATCACCCTCATGCATATAAATCGATACCTTCTGTAAATCACAATCGATAAAGGCACGATAAGTGTTCAACCAATCCATTCCTAGGATGATATCAAATGTGGTCATGTCTAGAATGATGAAATCAAACTCTAAACAGTGGCCAGCGACCTCTAACTCAAAGGATCTACTAACTCATCCCAACACCATATTCCTTCCGATCGAGGTCTCTACGCACAGCGTACTACCCAACAAGTCCATCTCCAGCCCCAAAGCAGATGCAAAAATATATGAAATAAAGGAATGCGATGCTCCCGTGTCGATAAGAACACTGGCCCATGATCTGTATACTAAGAGACTACCTCTGATCACTGAAGTAGTGGCTATAGTATCAGGTATGACTTGTGCCATGAAAGAACTAGGATCTGCAAGGGCATATACTCTACCCTGTTGTACCTTAGTCTGTTCACCATAGTCCTGGACCGTCGACTGTCTCACTAACTGTGCTGAGGTGCCCCCATTTGTAATCCTAGAAGTCTAAGCCATAGGCTGCTGATGTATCTGCTGTCCCTGTGCGGGCGAAACAATTGGTGCACCTTCCGTGCTCTGTGCACTCACTCCTCAAGGGCAATTCCTACAAAAATGCCCCGATTGACCACACCCAAAACAAATTAGTGGCTCTCTCCCCTGTAATTGAATAGGTACATCACTCTAAGACTGCCTCTTTTACGGGCAATTCAACACACGATGCTCTGGCTATCTACACCGATAACAGGTGAGTTCCCTCCATTTTGACCTCCCGGATGAAGCCACCGAGGGTGCTGGTGCAGAAAACTGATGCTGATATGATCCCGTAGGATGAGAACTCAGACCAGACGACCTCTGACGCTTGTTCCTGCACCCTAAAACTATGCACCTCCTCCGTCCTACTGGGTTCTACCCTCTCTAGCTCTACGTGTCTCATTTAGGGTATTTTCTACAGTAATAGCTGATTCTACCAATTCTGTAAAAATGCGCATCCTTAATGCCGCCACTCAATCCCTGATCACGGGTCTCAAACCCCTTTCAAACCTCTTTATACGTAACTCATCTGTAGCTACAATTTTTTGTGCAAAATGGAAAATGCTGGTGAACTCTGCCTCGTACTGAACCACAGTCGTTATCCCTTGGGTAAGGGAAAGGAATTCCTCCCGATAAAGATACCTAGAGAACTCATAAAAGTATTTATCCAGAAATACTTTGGTAAACGATGCCCAAGTACCTCCCACGGTAGTTCTGGCAAATTTTCACCACTCATGGGCATCACCTCTCAGCTGAAATGTGGCAAATGCAACCCTCAGGTCACCCTCGAGTATTTGTAGTGTACCTAAAATTCTGGTCACAAGCTCCAACCATTCTGTGGCTACCTTGGGATCGGGATCCCCAACAAAGGTGGGAGGGTCAAGACGTCGAAACTCTAGCATAGCCACAATTGCCCTCGGCTCAGGCACTCTCTCTCTCTCTCTCTCCCCTAAGTAGCCTCGGCTAGCTGACGGATGGAGCCTATCATCTCACGCAGTAAGTCTACTCCCTTTACAGGTCCTTGGGGAGCATTAGCATTCCCAGCATCAGAGATTGGCACATCCCCTTAGCCTAAACCACGGCCACGGCCTTGACCACGGCCTTGTCCTTTCCATACAGACATTACTTCTATACAAAAGCAACATAGAACGTAACAACATAAGATTTAGCCCATCATGTTATTACAATATAAGTTACATAATCATGCTAATACTTAGCCATAGCCGATCATGTAAATACATCTCACATACCGAGGAGAACCAACAAGAGTGAGGTGTCAATTTGAGTAACCTACTTAGATTCCTTACTAGAAAACACGTCGGCCAAGCGCATTTTTAACTTGACTTTCAAGTTTGTTAATCCGAACGCTCAAAAGGCAAAATCAGTCAATCTTAAGGTCCAACCCTCATGCTCACATATACATGGCATTTACATACTCAACATGTTATCATACTCATGTTATGAAAATATTTAAATACATGTAATTAAGCACACGCAACCATCCTCGTAGGGTGATGCAACCTCTTCACACGGCTCTTAGGTATTCGAACCCAGAGCTCTTATACCAAGTTATAATACCCCGATTTCCAAACAATAAAACTTCACGGAAACCAAAACAAAAATGCAATTTTATTTGTGAATGAATTCTCAAAACACGCCATACTAAACCAAAAAGGATATTCAATGATTTTTCATCCAAAAACCTCCTTTCGAAACAAAATCAAACTTTTGTTCACAGCGGCTGTCCGTTCGAGTTAGCCCTCCACCGCGCGAGCAGTGAAACACCCGAGAGATTTTCAAGCCAAAAATCAAAAAATCTTTCCAAGTCTCAAAAACACACCTAAAAACCTTATCTTTGAACAAGGGTTTTAAACAAGAAAAATATAGGGACAAAACATTAACTTGATAAAGAAACTTCTCCTTTCAACCCGAAAGTTTGGATACCAACGTTTTTATACCATAACAAAATATTTTAAACCGAGAACTCCCAAACCAAACATGAGCCCCCGCCTCACATACAAAAAACATATGAAGTCATGACCTTAAGGCCTTAGAAAACATGCTCTCAAGCCCGAATCATAAACTTCTTTTTACATGATCTAACAATAAGTAGTAATAAACTACTGAACAACAAAACTACTATACTTAACAAAAGAGTTTTACCATCACCTCTACCGGGGCTCAGCGAGATCAACTCACATGATTAAGTTCACCTAAAAAGTTTTCAAATCTCACAACGTGAGTCGAAACCCAATAGGAACAGACTATATCACTATAATGAAGTAAAAAGCAAGAATGCAATCACGTAGTATAGAATCGAATCGACTTCACAAGTCTCAAAATGGTTTTTCATCCTCAAAATCACTCATATTCATATAATTCAAATCACGTCCAACAGTTTAAGAAAGCATAAACAAAATATTTTTTTTCACTCGGTTCCCACAACCGACAACGATTCCTATGTACTAACTCTATCGCACCAGAGACAAAGGTAACAACTATAGACTCTCACCCATTACCCTAGTTTTGGGACATCCAATGAGCCACTAGTTAATGATGAGTTCTATACGGAATTACAACAATACACACCTCCCAATGGGGCAACCACTTTATTTACGGGGTTTAACCCGAAGGAATGAAGTACCTGCTTTCGCAAAATTTTTGAACATTCACTGAGGAGCAATGGCGGCCCAAATACACATGCACTGTCGCGACACATCTACAGAATCATTAAAAACACGTAGCTTAACTACGAAAACGTTTAAAGCAGTACATTAATCATGTACAAAACTCTAATGGCCTTCATCCACGTCGTCCCTAATGAAGGAAAATGACCAACATTCTCAAATGTTTCACCATTTCAACCAAAATGTTTAAAACCAAGGTTCAACCCCAATGGTTAGCTCCAAACCTCCAAAACACGGTTTTCATAACTTTTACACAAATCTCTCCGTTTTCAAAACCTATATTTTTTAAAACCACGGACACCCACACGTCCACCAACTTCGTAATAAACTATAAAAATGCATAAAAGTCGTTTTATCCAACCAAACATAGCTTATACCCAAAGTTCAACATTTGATGCATTTTTAAATGGTAAAAATGCATAGAATTACACGTAGCGCCCCTTTAAAACAGGATAGTCTGGGATCCTACCTCAGCGAGTTAAAACTCGAAACTTTGAACACCGACGAGAAACCAAAGTTGCCAAAATGCGATTCCATTTGGATGATCGCGAAGCCCACGGCAAGGATATCAAGGATCGACTATCCGAACGCCAAGATCCGAACCCAAATCAAGTCAAAAGCTAGAGAGAAGGTAGAGTATAAGGGTGATCTTTCAAGACAGAGGAGAGGAAGCTTACACAACAAGCTTTGGAACAAAGCTCAAAGCATGGGTTATCTTATAAATATCTCAACTCTCTACCACCGAGTCAACTCTTTGCCATCAGCCCGCTCGAGCGAACAGAGCCCCACTCAAGCGGTTATCGCTAGGTAAAAACCCGAATAAAAGATGCATGACCAAGTCCACGCATGCATAACACATAAAGAAACATGATATTCAATCATGATTAAAGCACTAACCAAAACATCGAATAAACATTACGAAAATAAAATGGAACCTGGTCTCACATCTTTACTCTCATCAGTATTTTTAACACTCTTTATTACATTTCTTAAAATATTGAAAAGTTCATGTGGATCCGTGATAACGAACCTCTTCTCTCAACTTCATCTTTTCTAATTCCAATCTCAGAAACAGACGGTCTAAGATTCAGCTCCGTAATACTAAATACACCTCTGCGTATATCAACCTCGAACACACTACGGCGAACTCTACATTCATCAATGACTGATCTGCATTCTCCAAAACCTCTAATCAAAAAATTATTTCTCCTCTCCGGTAAACATATAGACATGGACTAGGAAAAAATTGGAACAGCACTACTGGGGCATAGTGCCAAACATCAACATGTTCTCTACTGTATTTTTTTAACATCACATTTATAGATGACAGTCTCATTACAGTATCTACCGACATCTCACATGTAGAATACTTCAAATACCTCTTCATCTTATAATAGGTAACGCCTCTTTTAATATTAGATTCTTCTTGACAATACTTAACCATCCATGGGACCTGTTTGTCATTAACAAAATAATATTCATTCCCATAATAAATTAACTCACACTGACAATTTACAAAAAATACAAAATAAGCTTGCAAACTGTCATTGCAATCTAATCTCCGATCATAGACATTTACTCTGACCAACCCACTAGCGTTGGGAGCACAAAATGGTGAATATTTTTATTAATATTTTATCTACCTTAATACTTTTATGGCCATATCTCAATCTCAATTGATAAAATAAATTAGGCAATACAAGTTTTATGGAAGTGAAATCACTAGCTGATACTCCTTCCACAACGCCTGTTTTTATATTGTCCACCTCCATTAACCTGAACATTACAAATAACAAAGAGTACTTAAAATACTCCATAAATATAAATAAACTAAACAGTTTTATAAAACTGCTGACATTGATGTGTTAACGTTTTTAGGCGACGAAAATAAAAACTAAATATAAAAGACACTTTAAAATAAATTGCTTACAATTTATTTAATCATATCAACATTAGGTTCCCTCCGTCAAAGACCAAAAATATCATGTGAATTAACCACTACATCATTAATAGTACCCTGCTTCGTAGTGAATTGCACAATGCATTCTTTTTTAACTATTACTATATCATAAGCTCAAATAACTCTTCGTTGCATGGCATCTCGTATGATTGCCATTGAATCTAGGAATGAGTCTTTGTAATACCCTCTATAATTGGTATTACTTTTAGTGGAACAAGCAAATCTTGCATTACCCTGTGAGGTAGGGAAGCTGTCAACACCACTTGTTCACAGTCCCTTCTGTCCAATAACCAACGGATGAATACTCCAAGATAGGCAGCATCCATCCTCATAACCCACGTGTACATCCCACTTCTGGCACCTGAGACAAGTTCTCTAAACATATCTTCCTTCCGAAAAAAATAAAAGTCATTTGCATCCTTCGCATAATGCTGAAAATATTTTTTCTTAATTTCACAGTCTATTTCTACAGGAAAATTAGAGAAAATGTCCTCAAATGAAAGATCCATTTTGTGTGGTAACTCCATCCCACTTCCATCTATTTATATTAATCTAGCAACCCTATTAACAGGTTACAGTTCATAAACGTCAAATCTGCATTTTTCTTTTATTAAAGTAATATATGTCTCACATATGTAATCTTTTTTTGTTAAAGTGATATATTCCCATAATTTTGACCTTTGAATTTAGGGTGCCTAAAATCCATAATGGATTCTGTGCAGAACAATGAGATCTCTCAGCAACACGATGGAACATGACCTTCAATGAGACTAAAACACGTGTACACTTTGATACGTGAACCCACTGAGGGTTTAACAGGGTTAACTTGCTGCTATAAATAGATATTTAATAAATTAAAAGATGAGAATGAAGGAATGAAATACAATGGATAAAATAAAATAATAAATAGCGAGAGGGGTATACAGCCGACAAGGCATAAAGTAAAAAAGAATCAAAGAAAAAGAAAAGAGAAAAATAATTAACATTTTTATTTAGGTCTTGCATAGTTTTATCTCCTGGAAGATTTAACATGGTTGATTTGCCTTCATGAATAGACATTTAATAAATTAAAAGATGAAAAAAAATTCATGAACTGCAATGGACAAAATAAAATAATAGATAGAGATGAGTATATACTCGACAAGGCATTAAGTAAATAAGAAGAAAAGAAAAAGAAAAGAGAAAAATAATTAACATTTTTATTTAGATCTCGCAGAGTTTTATCCCCCGAAAGATTTAACAGGGTTGATTTGCCTCTATGAATAGATATTTAATAAATTAAAAGATGAGAAAAAATGCGTGAATTGCAATGTAAAATAAAATAATAGATAAAGAGAGGGATATACATCCGACAAAGCATAAAGTAAATAAGAAGAAAAGAAAAAGAAAAGAGAAAAGTAATTAATATTTTTATTTAGATCTCGCAGAGTTTCATCCCCCGAAGGATTTAACATGGATGTTTTGCTTCTATGAGTAGACATTTAATAAATTAAAGGATCCGAAGGAAGACATGAAATGCAATGGACAAAATTCAGACATTTCATTTGAAGTTGGGCTTTTTCCACCCAAAAAGCCCTCTCATTTGGCCCGAAAAGCCGAAGTTTGCAACCTAGACCCATCACAGCCTAGGCCCACAAACTGGGCCCAACGCCTAAAGCCCAAGCCCGAATATCTCTAGGGTTGGGCCTGGGCCTTCCCCTCCCATAGGAGCTCGTCCCGACTTGGCCCAAATTTTGGCGAGTGCCATACAGGCTTGGGTCTAGCGGGCCGAGCCGAGCTGTTTTGACACCCCTAATCAAAATGGAGTGATTAATATTACTTTTTTACCTTAGTTTTCTAGCACTTTTATCACAATCAATAATCATGATTAAAGGAACTTAAATATCATGGTTATTAAACTTTTAATCCTAGTTTTGGATACCTTTTATTCAGTAGAAAGGTTGCTGATGTGAGCTATTCACAGTAGGGGTGCTATGAGCTTAAATATGTTTAATTTGGCATCCCAAAATTTATTCAAAATTGTTTATCATGTTTAAATCGTCGAGTAAATAATCTCTATAAAAAATCAACTCAATCGATCATTGTTAGCCATATGATCCTGATACATTTGTTTGACGATTTATTCTAAAAATATTATAAGTTAATTAATATTTTTAAAACAAACATACTCTGATCACATAGATAATGATATCCGATTGAGCTAATTTTTTACAGGGATTACCCATTCGATGATTTCAACATAATAAACGATTTCGATTAAATTTTGGAATCTCAGGTAAAACACATTTAAGCTCACAGCACCACATACTATGAGTAGCTCATAGGAGGGACCTCTCACCCTTTTACTCAAGATCAAGTACCGTGATAAATTTATTACATCTCGATTTTGGATGGTAATATATGATGGTTAAAAATGTGCTTAAAAGGAAAAAAATTTAGTCCCATTCGAATAGATCATGGTTTGACAACTAAGATTGAATGTTAAAGATTTCAGTTAAAAATCTATATGATTTAGCATTATTGTAATAGTGCTACAATATGAACTTTTGTAATTGCATTCAACAATATTTCATGTTTTAAAATTGATCCATAATAGTTGTATTATAAGCCATATAAATGGCCATAACATGATAACGACGGGTCGATGACAAGCCAGATGACCAGACCGGCTATGTAGCCCATGCCCCAATGGCCAGTCCGGCCATATAGGCCTCCCCGAGTTGATTTTTGCAGCTTTTACCTAGGGTATTTTTTGGTATCTCGAAGGTAAAAGAGGCTTATCGAGGTTTGGAATCAAGAATTTTCAAATGCCAATAATACACTTAAAAGTTCTTATGGTTTAAAACAAACAAATTGAAACAAGTAGTTAAACAACTTGCTATTGGGATGTGTGGAAAGGAGTACCAAAAAGAAGTCAACAAAAAATGTTCAAAACAGATGAGGTGCCAAGGCAAATAGGACTTTTGGACGACTTGTATGTTGATTCATTCTCATCGGAGACCGTACTTGTTCTTTAAATCATATTTCATCACTGGGCACAACTAATTGACGGGTCTATGCATTATTATCGATTAAAACAAGGTGATTAATATTACTTTTTTACCTCAGATTTCAAGCACTTCTATTACAATCAATAAACATGATTGAAGAAATTTAAAGATGATGGTTATTAAGCTTTTAATCCTAATTTTGAGTACTTTTTACTCACGAATCAAGTAGTGTGATAGATTTATAACATCTCGATTTTGAAAGGTAGTATATGATGGTTAAAAATGTGATTAAAAGGAAAGATTTTTAATATCGCTAAGATGGATAACGGTTGGACAACTAAGATTGATTGTTAAAAATTTTGGTTAAAAAACCAATATAGTTTAGCATTATTGTAATAGTGCTACAATATAAAATTTTGCAATTGCATCCAATAATGTTTCATGCTTTAAAACCGATCCATAATGGTTGTGTTATCAACCGTACCGAATAAATTTCGATCAATATGGAAGACTATTAAAACTTATACAACTTTATTTATTACCACAACTTCTCTAAGTAGAAATATTAGGAGATGAATCTTATATTGTAGTCATTTTTTTGATAAATTTATTCTTGTTATATTAACTTAACAAAAAATAGTAAGAATAAATTTTAAAAAAAAAACAAGATAATTTACAAGTAAAAGAACTGAGTCACACAAAAATAAGAACATGATTTGACCAGAAAAGAGGAACTGAAACAAAATCAAAATAAAAAGTTCACATTTTTAACAAAAAATGCTCGAATAGATTTTAAAATTCAAAACAGTATTATCATGTGTTCTTACTTCAAGATTGAGTTTAATATTTATAATGATATCAATTATAGACCAGTTAAAAAATATTACTTAATAATACCAATTTTCTTCTAAACAAAAGATTTTAAAATTACCCCTGACACTAGTATATTTATATTTTACTATTTTTATTATTTTAACATTTGTAATATTAAATTTAATACTTCGAATTTAATGATTTATATTTGAATTTAATGATTTAAGATTTTCATAATTCGGTACATTTAATATGGTTGTTGGTTTGGACGTAACTATTAATAGGGTATTATTAGCAATTTGAAAATACAACAATGCATTTATTTTGGGAGCATCTAATTACAACCGATTTTATCTCTCCATGCCCATTGAAGGTTTCATTCATTTAACATGAAAGGAAAAAGGAAAAAAAATAATTATTTTATTTTTCTACATACGTATTTAGTTGATGTAGAAAAATATAAATTTTAGAAAAATACTTTTTCTTGCAAAAAATATTTTCTTATAAAATAAATCATGTAAAGTATAAGATTATGTTTCGCGAGAAAGTAAAAAACTAAATTTTTTATCAAATGGCTTCCAAACTAAACAAGTGAAGGAAACTATTTTTTTTAATTTTTCTTTTCCTTTTTTTTCCTTCACTTCACTTTTCTAGAGAAATATTTTCTCGCATGGTTTTCCCGACAACTAAATAGAGCCAAAAAAAAAATTTATTATAATTCTCAATTTATTTTCTGAACCTAACCTAACCGACTTGTTACACCATTGAACCATCATCCAATTTTGCTAGCAATCCGAATTTACTCATAGATTCGTGTTAATCTTAGGCAACCCAAAATGGGGTGAATTGAGTTTTAAAATAATAATAGCAATTTTAAAAAAAATTTATAAATTTTTTTAATTTTTCAAACAAATATAACAAGATATATGACAGAAGAGAATTAAAGAGGTTAGAGAGAGAAAATGAACCAAACACCAAGAATTATAATGGTTCGGCTTCTTTCAAGCCTACATCCACTCCTCAAGACTCCCCTTGAGAATTTACACTAAGATCGAACGCTTCACATCCACATTCAAAAAACATTTACAGCTTCAAGATATTTTTACAAAATAATCCTCTATTTTTTATAAACTCTCTTGAGCTCTTCTTTAAGAAGTTCACTCACTCTCTTAAAGGATCAAAGGTAACTCACCCTCTATTACAATAAATGTGATATAATCAAAGATTCACTAATTAACGCTCTTTACAAATAATTAAAAATAAATGAGTTAAAGAGTGTGAGAATCAGCTGGAGGAGTAAATGAGCAGTAAATGCTTCTTGAATATTTTGAGTTTTAAATTTCAAGTAATAGAACAGTGTCTAGATATTTTAAACTCTGAAAATTAACTCCGTATATAACTATCTAAAATAAATAACCGTTGATGGGTTGATGGAAGCAATTAATGCTTTAAAATCATACCGTTGGAACCAATGCAAAATTTAAAATTCATTGCAGGTGTCGACACAAAATCATTGTGTCGACACAAAATATCTAGGGCTTGATTTTTCAAGTGATTATGTCGACTCAAATCTTTGTTGGTATCGATCTTATTTCTAAATTTTTCTCACCCACACAGTAGTGTCGACTCATTAAACATTTGGTGTCGGCCTCATGCATTTCTTCAGTTTTTCATGTGGGACTTAGGTGTCGACTCATATTTTTATTAGTGTCGACCCATTTTGTCAGATCAGCTATTGGAATTTTGGTGTCAACTCAAAAGCATTGTGGTGTCGACTCATTAAATTACAGTCAGTCTCGAAACTTTTTGTTAGGTTACAGGCAACCCAAGAGGGGGGGGAGAATTGGGTTCTTTGCTAGCAATGGATATTTAAAAATAACTTTTCAGAAAACCCTTAATATCTCACAGAAACTAGATATGTAATTAAAACTTAATGCAAGAATTAAAAGGAGAGGGATAGAGATAATGAACCGGACACCGGGATTTATAGTGGTTCGG
>JAOTRH010018523.1:0-22348 GCA_034768845.1 Heliamphora exappendiculata | reverse complement strand
TATATACATAAATAGTATTTTCAGAATTATTCGTCATTTAAATAAGATCCATATTAAATATATAATTTTGTTAAAATAAATAAATAAATTAATAATTTCAATTTTTTAAATAAAAAAAAAGATTCTCAGTTTTGAAATTTTAAAATTACTCAATTTTAAAATTTCTTAGTTTCACAATTAAAAGAATTCTCAACCTCAATTTTTTTTACTTTAAAAATATATATTTATAATTTTTAGTTATAACTTGGAAAGTTTCTTATTTTTCATAATTTGCAAATTTTGAAACTGAGAAATGTAATAAATTTACCATTTTTAACTGACAATTTATCATTTTTCAAACAACAATAAATTTGTAAATTCTTTCGATTTATGAGAATTGAGAAATTTACCCTCTTGTTAAAAATTGAGAAATTCTTGAATTTTGTAAATGTAAAATTGAGGAATTTTGAAAATTTTGAAGTTTCTTCATTTTAGAACCAAAAATTTTATTGACTTTTAAAAATGTCACCAAATTTATACATTCAAACATTTTTTTTTTCTCAACTTCGAAATTTTTTAGATTACTAAAACTTTAAAAAATATTAGTTCAAATAGTTTTCAATTTTATTGCTCGATAACTATATTGACGGTGTGTGGCATTACTTCTCCCTTTCGGCCGGCCATATTTAATATACTAACTATTATAATTTATTTTCTACTAGTGATGAATTTGATAGTGCACATTTATTTTCTACTAGTGATAAATTTGAAAAAAAAAATTTAATTTTAGTTCCATATAATTTGTTTATAGATCCTTGACAAATGAGTTTTAAAAATATTAATTTTATAAAAATAGATATAGATAATTAGTTTTTAAAGTTTAAAATATAAAAATAGTAAGTGTTGGATGCCAATCAAACAAAACACATTCTTTCTTCATAAATGACATTGACATTTTAGGGCATAATTAATAAAGAAAATTTTGACATATTAAAACTAATGGACTTGAAAAAATAAATTAAAAAAATTATTTTTCATTACATCCATAGTTTGTAGAAAAATTAAAAAATTAATTTTTACCTTTTCTATTAAGTGATTTTGTGTGTGTGTGTGTGTGTGTGTTTTTTTTTTTTTTGCCTTTAAATCAGTAATGAATAAGTTAAATAAAATGTTCATAACAAAAAATACATAATCTCCTAACTCTAATAAAAACGTTCATAACCAATTGACAGCTAACCACAACAGAATCATGAATTTGTCCAAAAATATCATAATTTATACAATAAACATTCATAAAATTTACAAACACAACACAAGTTATCATAATTCAATGACAAAAATCTTATAATATTCTCTTGTTAAAAATAAAACATAATTGCAGCCATTAATTATCATTGACAATTCATAGAAATTCATAAAATGATAAAATATACCTAAACTAATCATAGAATGTGTTATACTTTGGTTTACCATAAATATGTTGAAGAGGGTGAAGAAAAACATGTTGTTTGGACATACTGTTCAGTGAGGTGTTTGCAGTGAAATATCGAGAGCTGGACAAGACCGCTTGATGACCACTCGACAAACCATTCGAGCAGTCTGTGCAAAAGTGCGCGCCTCTTATAAGCGCATAGGGTTGTTCTTCTTTCGTAATTTTTTTCCAAATTTTTTTTTTTCTTGTATTCTTTCAATCAAAATATAGTAAAAGTGTGATCTCATAAACGTAAACATGCCTTATCGAACCATATAAATACTATATTCTAGAGCCAAAATTGATTTAATTGATCAATTTAATAGCTTAAATGAGAAATGTGTATGATACACTTAAAATGACGAGTGTGCATAAAAATTGAACCTATAGTAAGGGCCCATTTGTTAATTTATTTTTTGGTTAAAAATTCATAAAAATTAACATGGTCCGTTTGGCAAAAAAAATTAAAAAGCAAAAAAATTAAATCAAAATACTAACTCTTAGAAAATACTATTCAAGCTCTAACTATTTTTAAAATACAATAATAGCCCTTATTCACAACTATTTACTACAACTACCAACTACATATAATTGTTAATATCAAAATATATAGAAGAGTAAAATTGTCCACTTTGAACAAAAAGTAAAAAAAGCTAACTTTTTACCTAAACAATCAACTTCAAAATCCTTTTATGTTTGTTATTTTTATATCGTAAATTTTTAAATAAAAAATGTAAATTATAATAACCTCTCTTGAAGTTCAATTGAATAACATAAATATTCTTAACCTTTTAAAATTTACTGTACCACCCCTTGATTTAGAATTAAATAACAGTTATCTTCTTGCTATTAATTGAAGATTAACTATTAAAGTAAATAAAATTTGTTTCTATCAACCAAAAAATCTCAAAATGCCAATATATTGCATTTTGTTGAATGAAAAATAAACTTTCACCATAGTTAGTTGAGTCTATAACTACACAATGGGTTATATTAATATTTTGGAATGTTTTTGGTTGATATAAGTAATATTTTATTGATTCCGTTAATATTCAATTAATAATAAAAGATAATTGTAATTTAATTTTAAATTTCCAAAAGCGGAATGATAGTTTTTGAAAAATCAGAAGTACAAATGTAATTCAACTAAATCTAAAAAAAACTATTATATATTTTGTATATAAAAAAAAGTCGAAGAAAAAGAAAAAAATAAAAGGAAAAAATAAGAAAAATAAATAAATAAACTAAAAAGCTAAATTACTATGCAAATTCATAATACAAATATAGCTTTAAAGGGAAACAGTTCTTTTGGTTGCTATATTGGGCTGTTTGGCAAAATAATTGTTAATAATTTTTAACTTTTTGTTATTAAATTTAGTAATAAGTTAAAAAAAATTTTAAACACTAATAATTTCTACTACAATTTATAATTATTTTTTATTTAATTTTAATTAAAAATTATAATTTTTATTAAATATTTATAACTTCTACTACAAATTATAATCTATAAATTATTAATTTTAATAATACCAAACACCGTCGTGCTACACGCGAAATGCAATTCTCCATTTCTGATAAGCTATGTCTATGTTGGGCTTATTACATAGGAGTTCTCCAAGTAGCAAAAAATATTTTGGGTAAATATGTCACAAAATGAGTATTAAATACTTATTGAATTTTTATTTATTTAACAATAGCATATATCACGTGTTATTTTGAAAATATTTAATAATTCAACTTTTGTTTGGGATAGTTTTTTTACAAGTCTTTTTCATTTTAGTAAGTTTTTTTTTTTAATTTTTAATGTTGACTTAAAATGACATATTTTTTTGGTTTTCTTCCTTATTTTTAAAAAATGTCAAAACAAAATTCTAATAAGTCAAAAAAAGCCCTTAAACAACAGAAAATGTAACATTTTTTAGTGAATTTTTTTTTAAAACTCATAAAAAACTAGTTTCTATATTCTTCATAAGTAGAAATATTAGGAAAGAAAATTGACCAAAATATAAGGAATCCAAGAAAAGAAGAAAACAAAAAGCTTACAAAAAAGCCTAAACCAAACACGAGCTTAGACCATGTTTGGCATATCTAGAAAAATTGGCTTTTTAGTAAAAAAAAAGAACATCTTTTGAACTATAGTGTTTGATATCTAAAAAAAATTCACTAACATTTTCACAATTTTTCTTTAAAACAAAGTTTATACATAGCACAAATATTCTAACTTTTTTTGCAAGACAACTCAGGAAGAGTAAAAAGTTGCCACAACATATTTAACATTTTTTGAGTAAAATAACTGTAATATATTTAATTGAAAATTTAATTCTATTTTCAAAAATAAAAAAAGCAATGTCAGTATTTTAAATATTGCAATTTTTTTTAGAAAAACATATTAAATATTTTAACAAAAAAATATTAAAAAAACTTCTCCAAATAAATTATTTCAAATAATCTAATTTTTTTAAAAAAACAAAATTTATTAAAAATTAAGTCTTTTCAGACATTCTAAACAAGCAATGCAACTTATTATAATATTATTAATTTTGGTTTTACAAGAGAAAAAGGAAAAAAAAACAAGAAAAAGCTTTGATGGTGCCATTTTGTTTTGGGGAGATGACAAAAAGTCTTCCTCAAAGCTGCAACAAGGGGAAAGGGGGTGTGGGTTTGGCAGAGATCCCTCTGATTTGGAAAATTATTAGGTATTTTGTAGGGGTGTTTTCTGAAATTATTGTTAGTAATTTATAAATTATAATTTATTATAAAAATTGAGTGTTTAATAAAAATTATAATTTGTATTTAAAAATAATAATAATTATAATTTATAGTAAAAATTATAAGTATTTAAAATATATTGTAATTTATAGTTAAAAATAATAATAGAAAACTAAAAATAAAAACTAAAAATTTTACTAAATACTCCCTATATAATATTATTTGCGTTGTATTTTTAATAAATAAAAACATGCAATATTCACTAAATGAGTTATGTTTGTCTTTTATTTATCTAATAAAAGTAAAATTATATATATTTTTAGATAGGCTAATTTTTTTTATATTATTAAATAATAAAATTACATAAGCAATATGATAAGGTGTTCTAAGACTACTAAATAATGGATTGGAAAAGCGGGACAGCATGCTTGTGCGGCGCGCGCCTTATTTGGAGAGTTTTTGCGAATAAATATTTTTGATCGAATTCGTTTATTACGTTGAATTCGTCGAGTTTGTTTAGCATGTGAAATTTTAGATTCATTCAATACTTATAACTAAATGATTGAGTAATATTTGTTTAACAATATCTTTTTAAAATTATAATTTTTATTTATTTATTTATAAAATAATATTATGAGATCTTATTTAATCACTTAGGTACATGTATCGAATGAATTTAAATTTTTAAATAAATAACAAATACGACGAATTTTACGTAATAAACGGATTCAATTATAAAACTTTGCTCTCTAAATACCCACACAACACAAACGTACTACCTTCGAACGCGCAGCACGCTCTCCATTTCCCTAAATAATTAGTTCTCATGATTTTCTTTTCTTCCACTCACTCAATAATGCCACTGAGCTGAGAGATAGGCAGTAGCCCTGTTTGGGCAATTTATCGTTTCTGGCCTTTTACACATACTGCCAAACAGAGCCTTAAATGCTGTGGGGACCAATCCAAGTGCTGTGCTAGTAGTGGTAAAACGTGAGTTTCAAGTAAGAAAAAGACGTAAGCTTGCGTTTGGTTTTTTCTTTTCTTTTTATTTAGTTCTTTTTTTGCTTTTTATGAATCTTTTTATTGTAATGAGATGAATATCTGATTGTGTAGTTCTTAAAATCTTATATATCTTATGCATTTCGTTCTAAATCCAAAAAATATAAACAGATTATGCGTTAAGTAACTAATAGCAAATACGTTAAAAAATTAGTCAAATCCCTATAAACACAATAAGTTGATCTCAATTGAATGGGACCAAAAGTTGGTTTGATTTGGTTTTGTTTAATAATGAGATGAATCTACAAAATATGACTTTGGGCTAAATTTCATAAATTTTGCTTATTTAGTTTTTTTTTAAAATTTTTTCATATTTTGATAAATTTTAGTTTTTTTAAACTTTTTTCATCGTTTGATAAAAATTCTTTAATTTTCTAAATCAATTATCTCGATGAGATAAATTAAAAAAAATAAAAAATTTTAATCAAAAGATAGTTTTTTTTACCAAAAAAGAAAATAAATAACATAAGATCTAATTTATTGGCTTATTTTGACTTATTTTTATCTTTTTTAAAAAAATTTTATATTTTGATTAAATTTTTAAAAAAAAACTTTTTGGCTCGACAAGAGGATTCGATAACTATAATAATTTGACTATGACAAAAACAAGCCAATTTAAATAAGAAAATAAGCAGTTATCCCAAAGCCTATGTTTGTTTGTATTAAAGTTAAAAGAAAGTTCATTAAAATTGGGGAAAAAAAAGTCACTTAAAGGCATAAGCTTGCGTTCCGCCAACATTCATATTAGTTGAGTTTTTTTTGTTTTGCTTTTTTTTTTAAAAATTTGTTTTTAAACTTTTTACTTTTTGTGTTTTCTTATAATGAGATAAATCTAAAAAACATGTCTGTTTGGACTAAAATTGAAAAAAAAGTGACTTAAAAACTTTTAAGAGATGGTGGTTACCTAATTACTGTTATTAATGCAACGTTTTAAATTTCTTCATTCAAAAGTAACCAAACAGATAAAATATTTTTTTTGGATAAATAAATAATTAATATACCAAAAAAAAAAATATTACAATGAAGATTAGGAACACAACCTAACCAAAATAAAACAACTCTCATAACATGATAAATTAGGAAGAAACAAAAAAAAAACACAAAGACACACAAGTCTCAAATTAGAAAACCATACTCAAAGATTACCAAAGATATTTTTTCTGAGCAGTCAAGAGGTTTCTAATCTTTTCATCTAACTTTCTCTTGTTTTCATCCCTAGAAATTGAAATTAATATACTTTTACCTTTTGATTTTACTTTTTTAATTTTATTGTTGGGAGAATTAGACTTCAAAGTGGAGCCATTTTGAGAAAGAGTTATATGGATGATGTCTTTAGTATTTCGCTCATTTTCAAAGTTATCCTCTTTAGGAAGCCTCAACACATTTCTTAGGAGGTTGAGCCACAACTCTTTATTGAGAAACTTGATTAGCATTTTCTTTTTCTTTTTTCACATCGATCAAATCATTACTAGCACTATTGTTGGTATTATCTTCTTTTCTCTTCAAAAACTTGTTTAAATGTTTTCACGTTCTTTTGTGCATTCAAACAATTTTTGAGAATATGATCAAATATATCACATTTAAAACATTTTTGAGGAACCCAAGAAATTTTAACTCGAATGACATAAAATTTTCCATATCTAAGATTTATAAGAAAAGAGTTCGAAATCTCTTTATTAGCTTGTATATCGATGCAAATTTGGGCAAAAGTTAACTTACTCCGAGAGTAAATTGATTCATCCACGTACAAATACTTGTCAATAATATTTACCAAATATTTCATCCCCTCATCGGTCCACAATTCATAGGACATATTATATAAATTAACCCATAACAACACATTAGAAAAATCACTTTTACAGAGAGACATACTCGATTTTTATTTTTTTCAATATAACATATCCCTTTCTACAATGGTATGGGTCACTCTCAAGAATCTCATCAAGAACTCCATAAAATATTTTGATTAATAAATTAAAAAATGATTAGTAAATGAAAGTTTTAATAGTGATATTTTGATTGATATAATAGAGAGAAGTAAAGAGTTTTACTTATAGTATATTTTTTAAAATTGAAAAATTGAGTGTTACTTGTATAGATCGCACTAAAACAAAAATTATCTTTTTGCGGCGTTTATAAACTCAAGCTAATAGTCAAATAAATCTTGCAAAAAGTATTTTCAACAATTTTTTTGGGTGTTTTTCAAAAACTCCACGAAAACGTTGTTGGGAATGTTCCCGACATTTATTAAGCACCTTAAATTTTTTCGGCATTTAATTAACTCGAAACAAAAGATACCCTTTGGCGAGAATTCGGTGAATGAATTATCGGCATTATTAGAAATGCCCGGAAAACTTCTTTTGCATAGTTTAACAAACGTCGGTAAAAAGTAGGACAAACCCCGGTAAAAGTTGAAATAAATGTTGGTAAAAAATTTTAAAACGCTAGAAAAATGGACAAACGCCAGGATAGATAGCTTATTTTCTTGTGTAGTTTTTATCACAACGATTGGGAAAGATTTAAACAAGAACATGAAAAAAGACACTCAAAAAAACGATGAAGAGAAGTCAAGTTTTAGCAAAATAATAATAATAATAATAATAATAATAATAATAATAATAATAATAATAATTATTATTATTATTATTATTATTGTCTTCACTGAATTTCTTAACTCTGTTTAAAATTCTTTAAATCTTAAATTCTACTGGTTAAAAGTAATCAGAACAGTAAAGATTTTCCATCAACGTAAGGGAAAAAATGGAAAAAAACATCTCAACATTCAAAGAGGCCAAACAAAGCCTTAAACTATACCAACAAAGAACTCATATATAATAATATGGTTAATTTGGGTCTTATTTTATTTTGTTTATTTTCATTTTTTATAATTTTTTTATTATTTAATTAAATTATTATATTTTTTGATTTTTCTCATCGAGATGAGTTTGAAAAATTAAATTTTTTATTAAAATATTAAAAAAATTAGAAAAAAAAAACTAAAATATGCAATAAGCCAAGTTTAATATTGGTTATTTTTTCCCTTACAGAATTATTTTAATTATTTTTTATCTTTTCGGTTCGTCTCATCGAGAATATTTTAAAAAGTACAAAAATTAGTCAAAATATAAAAAGAAATCAAAAAATAAAAAAAAAATTCTGGTTGAATATTAATTTATAAAGAATTTGAATTTCCCTTTTCATTTCATTTTCATGATGCATACCATGAAAGAGTGCCATTAATAATTTTTTATAAATTCAAATCCAGCTAAGAGATATTAGCGAGGAAGGATCAGAGGATTGGATTGAATTAATAATTCAAAATGTATTTTTATTTTATATTTGTTTATTAAATTTGTATTTGAATTTAATATCTTACATATGATGGATAATTAGTCATAAGAGAAAGTTATAAAAGTGATAAGGGATTAAGCGAGAAAAGTTAATTTTGTCTTTCAATTTTACTATTGTAATATTTTTTATTTTTAGCTAAATTTTTTATATTTGTATTTTTTCTTAAATATCTTGAGATAATTATTAGTGAATTTCTTTAATTTTTTATTTTTTTTTCCAGTTTTTTTACTTTTACCTTCTTTACATTCTTTATTCTATTTTTTACCTGGATTAGTTACGATTAAATTTTAATATCAATTTTTCAATTTGTAACATTATTAGTAACGTCTTTTTACTTTTATTTTTTCAACTTTAGGATTATTTATTTTTACTATTTTTTGACCTTTTGGTTTTATTTGAATTTTTTAATTTTTATCTCATTTAAACCTTTTTTATTTTTAGCCTTATTTAATAATATTTAAATTGTAATTGCTCAGTATCCATACTAGATATCTCACTATCAAGTAACATAAAAATAAAAGTAAAATTGAAATAAAACCAAAATAATAATGACGTGGCCTGCACCAACCACCAAACTTTTAAGTCAAATTTGATAAAAAAAAAAGAAGTCAAATATAAATTTCTCTAATAATAAACAGGACCTTATAATTACATAGTAGTGCAGTTCTTAAATATAAAAATAATATCAGCTTTCTCTTATAAGAGTTTATTTTTCATAATATTATTATTCCTAACTTATTCTTTACCAAAACAAACAAAATATTAAACTAAGTTGCTAGAGATAAGTAGTTATTATATGGAGTAAACAAACATAAGACTGGACTAATGTAGAGACATCTAATCGATAATATGTAATGTCCCATGACAATTAGTCAAGGAACTATTAATCCATGCTAATCTAATTCGAAATTCCAAACGTGGCATTAATGTTATAAAAAAAAACAAATAAAATAAATAACAAGCACACGAATACAAGATTACGTGATTTATTTAAAATTAGAGTTACTGTGACAATTTTACTATAAAAGAAAACAATGCAAAAGAAGGATGAGTAAAAGAAAACAATGCAAAAGAAGGATGCAAAATCCTAGCAAAAGGAACAAATATAAATACTCAATCAGCACTTCAATTTGGGCTTATTGACCTGATTCTCCATTTCATGAACAAAGTATCACAAAAAAGCCCACTAAACATCATAGTGTTTTTTAAAATGGGTTGGATCATGAATTTGACCCAATAGAACTGAGCTCCACACACCTAACACTTATTCTTTAAAAAATACTTCTTTTTAAAAAACTATGAACCAAATTTAGAAAAAGGCAAAGTATTTGCTTTTTAGTTAAAAATGTATTTTCTTTTCTATTTTTATGAAATTCTTTTAAAATTTAATTAAAAAACATTTTTTTAAATTTCTCTAGTAACAAGGAATCAAAAAAAATATTATCTTGATGAAAATAAAAAAAGAGTTTTAAGTAAGATGGAACAATTCTAAAAAAATGATTTTTTTAAGTGAAACAAAACGAAATAGCAAAATAAACAATTCAAAACAATTTAATAAACATTTATTTCAAATCGGGCCATAGTCTTCATGAATACGCTTTGACTATATATATGTACACACTCAATCTAGCAAAGAATTATTGTGTACTTTGTTAAGGGTATGTTTGTTTAGCAAGTAAAGGGTACAAAGTGATGGAAAGAAAAGAAAATGTGTTTGTTTAGTAAGATTTTTTTTTAACTTTTTGTGATTTAAAAATTTTTAGTTTAGAGGAAAATTCTTTTTAGATACTCTAAAAAAGTTAAGAAAATTAACTAAATTTTATTAAAAAATAGAAAAATATCAACAAAAAAAGAGGTAAGATTTATCCCAAAGGAGAATTTAATTTGTATAGGGGCAAATTTTCTTGAATGGAAATGACTGTATAAAGTGAAACTAATAAAATAAAAAAAATGCTCTCTTGTTTTCGGTATATTGGTATAGAAAACGGGAGTATTTGAAATCGGTAAAATTAGTTACTTATAGATTTTAGTTGAAGAGATTATTAATTTGTATCTTTAAATTTAAGTTATTTTTCTGTTTGGGTGTTGTGGGAAATTAGCTTCTAGCAAAGCATTCTCGATGGGCAACTAATTGAAAAGTTAGTTTTTTTTTGCACTTATAGCCAAAAAAACTAAATTGAGTTTAAAACATGTTGTTTGGTAATTTAGTTTTTAATCTAATTTTTTTAAAATTAATTATTTTAATTTAACTTTTTTACTTTTTGTTCAAAGTGAATAATTTTTTCCTTCTATATTGATCGGTACGTAAAAGTACCGATCTAATCCTGCAAAGTATATCTCGCAAAGTTTCGATTATACGTTTACTTATATATTTTTGGTAGTGTTTCAGTGCTAGCATCAGAAGAAGCGAGAGGTGAAAAAATGGGCTAAAATTGATTAAAAGCTGTTAAAGGTTAACAATTCTAACGTGGAAGCAAAAATGATCAAAATAACGTTGTTCCGGTTAGATCTTGAAACCCAATTACCCGACACCATGAGTGGTAATACCTCAAAGTTCAAGAAATTTGGTAAAAAGGTTCAACGGTGAAAAAAATAAAGTTTCAAAAGAAGTTCGACAAAAAATATGCAAAAAATGTGTGAAGAAAATTGATATACCTTTACTATTTTGGTCATACTTTTTTTACAGAATGAATTTTGATATGAGGTTAGAACCATTGGAAAGTAAACTTCTGGAGCTTCAATTTGAACATAAGAATAACCATATTCGGAGTCCGGATGAAAGAGTTATACTCGTTTGAAGTCAGGACAAAAACGTAGTCGCATTTTTGCAAAATTTCGTCTGGAGAGAAATAAGGGCGTCTGGAAAAAAAAAGCTACTGTTAGAAAAGCGTCTGAACAAAACGGGAACTGTTCGGATGGAACGGGACCGTTAGAATTTGATTGAAACACTGAAATAAGGGGCATGGATCATCTCTATGAATATAAGGCTTGGGGGTATCATTCAAACACTTGTAAATCTTCAAAAATCATATTGAAGATTTATCAAGAAGCAAGTGTGGAGGCTCGGGAAGTGACGGAAAGACGAAAATGGAGGCCCGGGAACCAGTTTCTTTATCAACTCTTCATGGATTTGAGCCTAAACATTATTGACTGATATTTTTCTTTCTAGGGGATGATGAACCCCTAGTCGGTAATTTTAGGATTAGTTTAGATTTATATTTCTTTTCTATTCGGATTCAATTCGTGGTATGATTTTGAGACATTGGCGTTTAATCAATTAGCTTTTAATTTGATTATCTTGTTCTCGTTTTTACTTTTTGTGATTGTAATAACGAGATCTTGCAATTGTTATATGTTCTTGTTCTTATCCAAACGTGAGATATCTTATACTCCGATAGGGCGGGTCGTGCCAGGATCACTTGGACAATGTGTGCCACGTCTAAGATAAGATATGCCGGGTTTGGATTCGACCTTATCTTCTTGCTAATCCGTGTCATTCTTGTAGTCATGACCGGATTGAATTGAATCGAATGAATGAAATAGAATCTCAATGAAATTAAAATACTGGCTATGATTGATTTAAATCCTTAGAAATTCTTTTCTCATCTAAATCAAATCTTTTATTTTTAGTTTAATTTAATTCTAGATTTTTAGATTAAAACAAACACACATTTTTATAAAAAGAGAATCGAATAATATTTTAAGTTGTGAAATTATAATTTTGCCCTATAGTCCCTGATCAACGATACTTAGACTTAACCAATATTTTACCAAATAGTAATTAATTTTAGAATTTTAAATATTTATTTTGGTATGATACGACAACGAATCAATTTTTGGCGCTGTTGCCGGGGACTATTTGCATGGTTACAATTTTTATATCTACAATTTTTATTTGGTCTTTCTTGATTCTTTTCTAGAGTTGTGAGTTTTTTTTTTCTCTTTTAGGTTTTCGAATACAGACAAAATATACAAGAGTCGGGTGTGCAGATATGAAGACAAACAGTTCATCCCTACTTGAGCACTGTAAGTCCTACATCATATTTTGTTTTGTCTAAAACCAGAGAAAATAAGAATTAGGACGCCCGTAGCCCACGAACAGTACTTCTTTTTTTTTTAATTTTATTTTGCATACTTGGTCGCCAATCAATGCACACAGAGCTAGTACCGTCTGATCTCGAGATCGAATGAACCTTTAGACATAACCGAGCTACCTTGCACTCTTCTCTACATTTTTTTCCACATCTGACCACCTCAGGCCCACAAATGACAAAAAACAACCAATTAGACCGACAAACCAAATCACTAATAGAGTATTATACACCGTTAGAATATGTGCCATCCTCTTGCATTCAGTCTCCCACGATTGGGGCAACACACTATGAAATAAAGTCCAATATGATTCATATGTTATCATCTTTTTTTTTGCACTTAGTAATGAGGACCCGTACAAACACATTGATGAATTCTTTGAGATATGCTCAACTGTTAAAATTAATAATTTCTCAGATAAGACCCTTAAAATGAAACTGTTCCCTTTCTCCCTAAAACATAAAGCTAAACATTGGCTTAACTCTTTAGAAGCGAACACAATCATATCTTGGGCCAAATTGCAACAGGAGTTCCTTAAAAAATATTTCTCGATAGGCAAGACCAACTAGATTCAACGCGCCATTACGTATCACGCCCCAAACTCTGGGTAACGTGAAACATCCACAAACAACCATACAAATCTGAAAAGCAACACCTAATCCGATGTTTTACTCTCAAGATACAAGATATTCATGCAACAAATATGCTCGCCAACAGGCTTACAACACATGGTCCAGAACCAAAACATGTAAAACATACATGATCCAAACGAAACAAAAAGAGAAGACTATAGGTCTTTCGCCCCAACCGGCTCTTCCCGATCAATTTGCGTGAATGTATGCGCCTGAAAAATATTTTTAAATCCCACACTATGAGTTAAAACTCAGCAGAAATTAGACAAATATAAAATAAAAGCTAAGTATGCTAGCAAGGTAATATGCATGTTACGACTCTCCCGAGCCTAGAAAACAGTTTGATAATTTGACTCACGCGAGCCATAAAAACAGTTTGAAAACGATTTTATATCATGACTCACAAGAGCCTCAAAACAAGTTTTACAGAATCAAAAGTAATGCAAAAAGATAAAAAAAAATTGACTCACCTAGGCCACGAAGGAAAATAGTTTGATATATATGTATACATACATATATTACAATGCTTCACATGCAATCATCGACTCTTACGAGCCTCAACTTTCACGAGCTCCATATGTAACACATGTAGCACTCATCACGCAACACATGCCACCCACACAACAAAACACATGCATCCCGTGCAACGCATCACATGCAACCCAAAATGCAATCTTTGACACTTTTTCAAGCCTCAAAACAGTTTTCATGATTCAAATGCAATCCACGCCATGCAACTTCTTAGGCTTCCATTAAAGGACCCTAGCCCTATCTAATGTACCTTCTTAGACTTTCACCGAAGGACCGCAGCCCCATCTAATGCATCGTCGACCAGAGCCAACGTTCGTCTAACTATGAACAACTATCTTCTTGGGCTTTCATCAAAGGATCGCAGCCCCATCTAATATATTGTTACCCAGAGCTAACATTCACCCAACCATCTTCTAGGGCTTTCACTGAAGGGCAGTAATCCCATCTAATGCATTGTTAACAAGAGATAACATTCACCCAACATCTTCTTGAGCTTTCACCAAATAACTGCAATCCCATCTAATAAATTGTTAATCAGAGCTAACATATACCACATAAGTAACCTACGCAACTCACTTAACACATGCATAAATAGAGCCCGAGTTAATATGCACAAAACCACGTACAACACTACATTCCACATAACGACACTACACACCACATAACTCGTCACGACATCGCATGTCACACAATTCGATACGACATCACATGCCACACACACGACATGGCATCACATGCCACACAACCCGACGTTAACTCACCCGGATAACTCGTCCAGTCACCCGGACGACCAACAACCTACAAAATAAAACCTAACCCGAAGGCTGACTTCAAACCTCACACAACACGATTTTCATAAACATTTTCATAAAACACCATCTTTTTTCAAAATCTTATTTTTAGATAAAAAACTTCAGACCCAACCACGTCTCACACCCAACGACATACCAACACCATGCACACAACCATGCACCAAAATCTCGCATCTAACCATGCATTAACACCTCGCATCTAACCAATCACGTCACTCCCGAGGACGACAACAAAATCCAATCAAACACCTAAGGCCACAACACAACCTCCCAAAGCAACAAAATAACCCCAATAGCACTTCAGTTGACTGAACCCCATAATTCAGTTGACTGAAAAGCTACTTTAAAAAAAATAGAAAAACCCAAATCCAGGTCAATCGATTGGATCACCCAGTCCGGTCGATTGGACCATGGCGGAAACGAACCCTAGTTACAGGAACCACCATTTCAACCCCAAAATCGGAGCACCCGAACTCTCCTTTGATACCCCCAGACATGCATAAGCCCAAAACAACAAAGAAACACCGAAAGAAATGCCTCAAAATTTGTTTCATCTAACCAAAAGACACCGAAAAAGATTTTGAACCCAAACCCAACTTTTCAAAACATAAACTGATTTTTTTATGTATTTTTAAATGATAAAAACACATACAATTAAACATAGTACCCTTTTAAGAAATGAGAATCTAGGATCCAATCTCATTGAGACAAAAACTTGACGCATCGAACCACGTGAAAAAATAAACTTCATCAGAACAAAATTTCGTCTGGATGAACGCGTAGCCCACAACAATGATACTAAAGATTCGTTATTTGATCGCCAAAAATCGAGTCTCGGGCCCCCCGAAAACTAAAGAGAAAGCAGAGATTTTGGTTGGTTTCAAAATAAGAGATATGAAATATGTTTTGAAAATGTCTAAGACTAGATATTTATAGACCACGAAAATATATATATATTTTTTAACTTCGTACCACAACGGCCAACGGCCCCGGGATCCAACCCCACATGCATATGTAAGCCGAATTACGCATAAAACGCATATAAATATGCAATTATAGAAAATGATAAACAACACGTCAAAAATACCAAAAAATAAAACGGATCAAGGTCTCACAACTCTACCCTCCTTAAAAGAATTTCGTTCCCGAAATTCACTACAATATCAAAAGAAAACGACATTGTCGATCGAAATCAACATAGACATGAGAGGCGGCCAGCCAAATCATTTCTAGGATATAGTCAAACGTAGTCATGTACTCTAAACAACGGTCAACTACCTCAAAGACACGGGATCTACAACTCGCGCCAACATCACATCCCTACCACTCGATGTCTCTACGCCAAGCACACAACCCACGGAGTCTACCATCGCACGCAACAACTCTGTCGTGTCAATTGGTCCTTGGAGAGCGTTTACATCCCCAACATCAGGGATAGGAATATCCCCTTGGCCTAAACCACGGCCACAGCCTTTACCACGGCTCCGCCCTCTCCACGCAGACATCACGTTTACGAAAGTAACATAACCATATAAGCTTTCATGCATCATGTTATTACTTAATATAAAATATACAATCATGCTAACACATAGCCATTCAAGATCATGGTAAACAAACCCCACATACCGAGGAGAATCGAAAAAAATGACGCGTCAATTTGGGTAACCTACTTAGATTCCTTACCAGAAAATACGTCAGCTAAACGTATTCCTCTCCCGGCTTCCAAGCTCGTTAATCCAAACGCCCAAAGACAAGACTGATCAATCCTAAGGTTCAACCCCTATGCTCACATATACACGACATTCACATACTCGTAAAGCTATTATGTTTATATTATTAAAATATCTAAACACATACAATCAAGCACACGCAATCAACCTCACAAGGTGATGTACCCTCTTTCCATGGCTCTTAGGTATTCGAATCTAGAGCTCTAATACTATTCTGTTACGCCCCAAACTTCGGGTCATGTAAAACACCTACAAACAACCATACAAAGCTGAAAAGCAGCACTTAACCCAATATTTTACTCTCAAAATACAAGATATTTATGCAATAAATATGCTCGCTAACAGGCTTACAACACATGGTCCAAAATCAAAACATGTAAAACATACATGATCCAAACAAAACAAAAAGAGAAGACTATAGGTCTTTCTCCCCAATCGGCTCCTCCCGATCAACTTGCGTGAACGCATGCACCTGAAAAATATTTTTAAATCCCACACCGTGATTCAAAGCTCAGTAAAAACTAGACAAACATGAAATAAAAGCTAAATGTGTCAATAGGATAATATGCATGTTACGACTTTTCTGAGCCTAGAAAATAGTTTGATAATTCGACTCACGCAAGCCATAAAAATAGTTTGAAAACGGTTTTATATCATGACTCACAAGAGCCTCAAAACAAGTTTTACAGGATCAAAAGTAATGCGAAAAGATATAAGATTTTTTGACTCTCACCAGCCTCGAAGGAACACATGCAGCACTTACCATGCACTGCATGCCACCCACATAACGCAACACATGCATCCCGTGCAACACATCACATGCAACCCAAAATGCAATTTTTGACTCTCTTTCAAGCCTCAAAATAGTTTTCCTAATTCACATACAATCCATGCCATGTAACTTCTCAGGCTTCCATCGAAGGGCCGCAACCCCATGTAATGCACCTTCTCGGGCTTTTACTAAAGGGCTGCAGTCACATCTAATGCATCATCGATCAGAGCCAACGTTCGTCTAACTATGAACAACCATTTTCTCAAGCTTTCACCGAAGGACCGCAGTCCCATCTAATGCATTGTTAACTAGAGCTAACATATACAACACAAGCAACCTACTCAACTCACTCAACACATGCATGAATAGAACCAGAGTTAATATGCACAAAAGCACGTACAACACTACGTTCCACATAACGACATTACACGCCACATAACTCGTCACGACATCACATGCCATACACCCGACACGACATCACATGCCACACAACCCGACGTCCACTCACTTGGATAACCCGTCCACTCACCCGAATGACCAACAACCTACAAAACAAAACCTAACTCGAAAGCCAACTCCAAACCTCCCACAACACGATTTTTATAAACGTTTTCACAAAATACCATCTTTTTCTAAAATTTCCTTTTTAGAGAAACCCAAACACGTCTCGCACCCAACGATGTACAAACACTACGTACACAACCATGCACCAACACCTCACATCTAACCAACCACGTCACCCCCGATGATGATAAAAAAATCTAATCAAACCTCCAAGGCCACAACACGGTCTCTCAAAGCAACAAAACAACCTCAACAGTACTTCAGTCGACTGAAAAGCTACTGGAAAAAAAATAAAAAAATCCAAACCCAGGTCAGTCAACTGGATTATCACCCCAGTCGACTGGATCACCCTACTGTCGACCCAGTCGACTGGATCATCCAGTCCAGTCGATTGGACAACGGCAGAAATGAACCCTAGCTACGGGAACCACCATTTCAACCCCAAAATCGAAGCATTCGAACTCCCTTTTGATACCCCCGGACATGCACAAGCCCAAAATAATAAGAAAACACCAAAAGAAACGCCTCAAAACCTGTTTCATCCAATCAAAAGCGATCAAAAACAATTTTGAACCAACTTTTAGAAACATAAACTGATTTTCATACATTTTTAAATGGTAAAAACACATACAATTATACGTAGTACCCTTTTAAGCGATGAGAGTTTAGGATCTTACCTCGTTGAGTCAAAAACTCGACGCTTCAAACCACGTAAAAAAACAAACTTCGTCGATACGAAATTTTGTCCGATTGAACGCGTAGCCCATAGCAAGTATACCATGGATCCGCTATCTGATTACCAATAATCGAGCCCCGGGCCCCCCGAAAACTAGAGAGAAGGCAAAGATTTTGGTTGGTTTCAAAACTAGAGAGATGAAATATGCTTTGAAAATATCTAAGACTAGATATTTATAGACCACGAGAAAATCTCTCTTTTTTTAAAAAATTCGCACTACAACGCCCAACGGCCTCGGGATCCAATTTCACATGCATATCTAAATCTGATCATGCATTAAATACATATAAACATGCAATTATAAAAATGGTAAACAACGCATCGAAAACACTAAAAAAAATTGGTCAGAGTGTCACATTACGAGTTTTACCCAACTCGACGGCAAGACCTTTAACAAAAAGGATCTCATTACAGCCTGTCGTCATCACTAGGTACCAAAGTGGCAGCTAGTCCAATGTTTTTATGATTGGTTGACACCTCAACACCGTCAATTTGTCGATGCCTCTTGCGGTGGTACTTTTATACTGAAAAATGAGACCGAGACTTGGAACCCTTTTGAGAGTTTGAGTGAAAACTCCCAACATCAAGCCTCAGCATCCCGTACTGACAGATCCATTGCCTCATTCTCTCAGAAAACCCAAGGCTTTTACGAGGTCACTCAACCTTACGATCTATCCAAACAAGTTGCAACACTGACCCAAAAGTTGAACAAGCTTCTATTTAGGGGTCTTAATTTTGCATCTTCTGCCCCACCTCCCGCCTTTTAGGATGCATGTGCATTACGTGCTAGCCCAGCCCACTTTGTCACCGATTGTCGAGCCGCTACCCAATACCCTGAATTCGGGTAAGCACAAGTTAATGCAGCACAAAGTTTCTCCCAACCGGGTAATGACCCATTCTCGAACACATATAACCCAGGATGGAGAAATCATCCCAATTTATCTTGGCGGAAACAACCCAACCAGGGTAACATGCCAGCACCATTGCCTAGGCCCGCATATCCCAACATTTATAATCCTCTGGCCTATGCACCTCCTGTTCCATAAACAACCCATTTGGCCCCTCCTCAAAACTCAATTTTTGAGGAACGAGTATTGCAAGACCTGCATAGACTAGAGGTGAACACTAAGCTTTTGCACTCACACTCTCAATCCATTGCCAAATTAAAGACCCAAGTCAGGCAGTCAGTCGCTGCCCTCAATCACCGAGAGGAGGACAAATTACCAAGTCAGCCGGTGAGTAATCCTAAGGGTCAGTATGTAGTCGAGAATCAATAAGTTGTGAATTTCCACCATGAGCAAGTAAATGCAGTGTTGACCCTCAGAAATGGACAAAAAATGGATACTTGTCTTGAAAAGTTTGTAGCACCTGCATTCCCTAGAGACCGGGAGCCGTCTGATGGCTCCAACACTGACCCACTTATCATATCCTCTACATCCCCAACATCTACTGCTGTACCTGTCCATTCCCCCTCTTCTCTTTCGACCTCACTAGTAGCCCCTCCAGGACTTAGAGTGCCCTTCTCATCTCGTCTTAACTCACCTTACTCTTTTTCAAAAAAGGGAGCAACTATGAAAATATTATGGAGGTGTTTAAGCAAGTTAAGGTTAACCCTCTTTCTTCTGGATGCTATAAAGCAAATTCTATCATACGCCAAGTTTTTTAAGAACATTTGTACCCAAAAGCACAAGGATCGGACACATATCCCTAAGAAAGTTCATCTTACTGAGCAAGTAAGCTCCATTCTCACGCACAACACTCTCTCTAAGCTCAAGGACCCTGGTGCTCCTACCATCTCGTGTGTTATTGGAAATCATTCAACCGATAGAGCACTCCTTGATTTAGGGGCTAGTGTCAATATACTCCTTTACTCAGTATATGAAGAACTTGGTTTGGAAGATTTGAAACCCACGCTAATCAACCTTCAGCTACCCGATAGATCTGTCAAGATGCTACGTAACATAATCGAGGACGTCCTTGTTAAGATTGATAGGTTCTTATTCCTAGTCGACTTTGTCGTCTTTGATATGGAGTCGGCATATAACCCAAAGAAGCAAATTTCCCTTATCTTAGGTCGACCCTTTTTGGCTACGATCAATGTCTGTATTAATTGTAGGACTGAGGTAATGGATGTATCCTTCGAGAACATGCAAATAAAGTTAAACATCTTTAACACCTACTATTAGCTCTCGAACGAGGAAGATTGCTTTCTAGTAGGCATGATTGAGACCCTGACTACTGAGACACCTCTCCATAACCCACCTCGGGAACCTGCAGGAGCCATTGAATTGTGTAAGCTAACGTCTTACAAAGACGTTCCTCCTTGGAATGATGTATTTAAGCTACCACATCTTTTGTCTTGCGCACCACCTCTTCTCACTAGCATTCCACCACTGAACATCACGTGGCAGCCACCACCGACTACACTTCAATCCACACTTGGAAGACCAGCCGCCACTCTTTCAGCTACAGAAGAAGGTTGAACCTCTCATTCCTCCTCACGTTTGGCTAAAGACGTTAAACTTTGCTCTTCTGAAAGGAAACCCAGGTTTTTCTTTATATATGCATTTGAAAAAAAAAATCAAAAAAAGTAATAAAAAAAAAATTTAAAAAGTTGTTTATTTTTATTTTTCTGTATATGTTAATTCTTCTATACTTAAATACTTTAATATCTTTCTGTTTGGATGCTCGACACTAACATTTTTCAGGATTAATATTTGATTCAACCTTTTGATCAGGTGAAAGTCTTCATCATTTTATTTTTGCCTCCTATGTCAGTATTCCTCCAACGAGGACATTAGATAGTTCAAGTTGGGAGTAGGCGTTTCACTTTTTATTTCTTTAAAAAAAACTGTGTATGCGTTTTTGATAAATTTAATTTGAAAGTGTGAATGTTGTACCCTAGATAAATTAAAGCGTGTGATTTTCATACACTATTAAATTTATCAAAAATATTCACTTTTTATTCACTTTTTATTATTCAACTTGTTCTTACTATCAACATTCACTTAGACACTCAGCTACTTATTTGATTTTCATACTAATAAATATTGATAGTAAGAATAACTTAAAAAATAAAAAGGTGGAGACTTAACCTTTAGTGAGCTTTTGAAACTATCATTCTTTTCTGAGAAATTATTTTACATTTACTCGCATAATATTTTATTTTCTGCGTGCATTTGTCGTTGGATAATCTCGTTATTCATTTAATTTGAATAAAAATTGAGAATATTATCATAAAGTTCATTTGAAAATTTTTAAAAAATAAGAACCATGCAAAGGACGATGTCGAACATGAAAAATAATTTTAGGCCATGTTTTTATATTTTAGTCTGTTCATATTTTTTCTATCCAATTGATCCTATTCCCCTTTTGAGCCTTTTACATGTAAAAATTTTTCCCCCCGTTTTATCTAAAAATGTTATATGAACAAGTTAAGTGGCTATATAGTTACAATAAAGTATATAAATAGAAAAATGTGAAAAAGTTTGTAAAAAAGAAAAAAAAATTGAGAAAAAAAACTAAGTATGAAAAAAAAATTGAAAAAAGGAAAGAAAAAAAGGACAATTGAGTGGTACAAAAATATTGATTAAATGAATGAAAAAATATAGAATTCTGTGTGATACAAAATAAAAAATTAGCTTTGGGAATAATGAATGTGAGCAATAATTGAAAAAAATAGAGAATTGAGTGATATTTAGCAATTAACTTGTTTTAGGGTATTATATGTTGGGAGAATATCCAACGCCAAAATAAAATACATGCTCGGGAATCTAGAAAATATATCTTTATTAAACTTTCAACAATTTACAATAATATAAAATTACAGAGAATGAAATAACAGAAATAACATAAATGGAATTTGCAAACCGAGTCCTGCAATCGCAGTTTCCTTAAGAATGATTCGCCG